>JAQFYE010001283.1:0-24171 GCA_034694305.1 Protaphorura glebata | reverse complement strand
GATCTACTAAAAATCATGTACTCTGTTTTAGTGTAATTAATAACAAGTCCATTATTATTACACCATTCTTCAAATTCAAAAAGCGATTTCGTCATTTTATCAATTAATAAATCCTCGTTATCTCCTTCAAAATATATGGCCAAGTCATCTGCGAAAAAAAGATGCATTACATTTTTCAAAATAATGCTGGCCCGATTAAAAAACATTATAAAAAGAATAGGTCCTAAAACAGAACCCTGTGGTACCCCTCTATTAAAAATATAGCATCTTGATAAAAAACTTCCTAGATTTATTCTGAAAGACCTATCACAAAAATAGGAACATAAAACTCTTTAACTCACGTTTATTCGATCAGTTTAACTCACGATTTATTCAATTCAATTTTTAGAGAGAATTCCTTCGTTTTGGTTGTTTCACTTCAGAAGACTTTTATAAATATGTCCAGAATTACAAGAATGCTCTCTTTTCATTCAGCCAGTTTGAGAGGTCAAAATAATTCACCACTCCGTTTGGAAATATTGGAAAAATATACACTTATTGATTCACTTCCTGTTCTTGAATGCTTTGGATAACACTTAAATAAAGAAACAAACAAACAAACAACACAGGTTCTATTGAGCACCCAGATTCTAATATCGGGTCATTTACGGTATAAACATCAGGTGTTTCAGACGTTCAGTATTTAGCAATGTCCCACAACTCCACGAAAAATCGAACATGACTGAAACTCTTCCGGATGGATTTTCTCACTTCAAAGCTTGTATAACGATTACTCAATTACCTCGTGCGGGGGGACTGCGGGAGTTGTTTTTACACGTTTACAATTTGCATGAAGACACCATTTTATTAGTTTAGAAAAACCCAGAGTGAGAATTGAGTGTAACATAAAGTTTCAGAGCAAGAGTTGCGACTGTGAATGAAACTTAAAATCGTAAAGAGTAAAATCGGTTGAATTTTGGTCAAATTCTAAGCTACCCTATAAGGGGGCTAATGGGGGTTGGGTAGTGAGGATGACCAAAATGGTCCATTTGAAGCTCGCTAAGGCGGCAAGGGGAACGGCATATCAAAAAATTGGACGAGTCGGTTGAATTTTGTTCAAAATTCTAGGTTATCCCAATCACCACTGACTGCAGTTTTCAAGTATGGGGATGAGTAATTTTAGCCACTCCTTAGCGCATGAGTTTCGAAAAGCGACAAAGTGCGGCAAGAGTGGCTGAAACTACTCATCATTAGTTTATTTAAAGTAAAGACTATAGATCACCGATCACTTTGTGTACAAGTAGACTTTATTTATAAAAATGTAAGGCTTACACTATCAAATAAATGTGTCGATTATCGTAACAGTGAGCGTATATCTTCTATGGACAAATGAGCAAAAAATGTGAGAAATGGTTAAAGACTTGGTGTGCCGTCACGTATTCCACAAATTCTGAAATTGAAACAATGTTACAATGTCATTAATTTTCAAATACATGAATGATCTTATAATTCTTAACTTATAAATATGAATTCTTACCACTTCGAATGTTAAATTTCGCAGTCAATAATACAATTGCCTCCATCCGGACATTTGATGAAAGGGCCTGTGACAGTGCAGTATTTTGACCTCATTGTATTGGCATAGTAGAGAGTGACCAGAACAGTTTGTTGTTCTTTGTTAAAGTCGTATAAGTCATAACCCCAATTGTCCCGATCAAAGTATGCAGGAAGTTCACTCACAATTTTTTCAAAACCGCGATTCAAAGATATTCCGCCGTACCTTCCCTCGTTTGAGTATGAGCCAAACGTTCCTTTGAACCACGTACTTTCAAAGCCAAGTGTAGTTGTACGATGCTTGAATTCAAATCTCCATCCCGAGCAGTGCTCTGTTAATCCGAGTAGGAACACTAAGGAAAGACAAGCTAAACTTTTATCCGTCGCTCATTTTTATTGCCACGTCAAACAATTTAATAATTTTCAATTAGTTCTAGTTTGGGTTACTCACTATATTTATGTAATGATCAGGGTATTTATAGTCATTTTCTGAACTACTTTTTGCTCATGGGCGTCATAAACAAAATACCAGCTGCAGATTAGTCACACGAATGAATGAATTAGTCGCAATAAATTATATGTATTACACGACAATTCTATGAACACAACAACAATTCCAAATTTATTATCTGCTAGCCTCAATGCAAAGGCAAATTATTAAAAAAAACTTGAATAACACATATTTGTTTGTTAGATTTATGAGGAAATGTTTATTTTGATGATGGTGGTGAATGAAAGTAGGAAGCCAACTGGATTATTTATCTCACATATTCATGTAATACGTCGTTTTATTCTGTTTCCATTCACTCCGGTCATCAAAGCAAATAGTCCCTCATAAATCAATTGTGTTAGTCCAGTACAATATGGATCTACGACTCAGATAGGGTACAATCATCTGGCATGTCTCGATTATAAATGAACGTAATATATTCCAGATAGTGGACAATATTTTTCCGCGTCAGCCGGGATTGCTGTTGCGTTCGTTGGGTGATGCATAAAACTTAACCAGTAAATTTGGCAGGTCCTTAATTTGAAGCCATTTAATCAAAACTCTCAAGGTAAACAATGTTACAAACTACGTTCGTTTTGTGCATTTATAACTACAACTTCGAGGTGTTCCTAACCGTGGAGTATCTGAATTACACCAAATGCGGTAATGATGATAATATCACACGAAATGGATTTTACCTCAATTGGGTACATTATGGCGTAAATTCAAAGGAGGTTAGACACGGAGATAGGATTTTCGGAAATGAGAAATCATAATTTTGATGCAGTGGTTCTTGTCGCTTTTATGAAGAGTGAAAAAAAACTCACCTTTATGTCTACAAAAGAGTTGACTCGAAAATTACAATGTTTGACCTCGCCGGGTCAATGTGAATTTGAAAAAAAGTTGAGAAAAAATGTGGCATGTTTGTCTCGCCAATGTACCTAAACGTGCATGGTAAGGACGTTTTGCAGAGTCGGTGCCGAAGCTACGACAAATGGGTCATGATAGATTTTCAAAGATTGGGCCGCCGTAAAAATAAGGTGGCAAACCTTTCGGTTTAGGAAACAAATAGGTCACCGAAGTGTACTCTGTCTACATCAATTTCAAACAATGAATTCTATCTGGAATGTTTTGAAGTTGTCCTTTTTCTTCAAATAAATGCTTATTTAAACGTGGTGCCGGCAGAGTGGAACGCCTAGTGCACCGGGGGCCTGATGTATAGCATACTGGGTGAGCATACTAAATTATACTGGGTGAGTCAGTGCCGGTCTTAGGGGTGTGCCCGTTATGAGCGAAACCGTTATGAGCGAAACCGTTATAAGCGAAAAAATACCGTTATGAGCGAAACGCGGGGAAATCATGGCTACAGAGTTGCCACTTCCTCCAAATCAAATTTGAACAATTTTGAATATTATAAAAAGAGATTATTAGAAAATCAATTCTACAATAAAATTAAGCATATCGGTTACCTCCAAAAATAATCGGTTAGCAGGGAAGCGAAACGTAAACATTTTTGCGCTGGTTGGACCGTACAACGCGAATCAGACATTGAAGTCGCGAGTCAATACATGGACGCAATTTCCTTTATTTCTCATTTGAAATGGACTTTTCTGAGACCTTTTCTATTTTTGAAATAATTTTTGGTCTCAGACATCAGTTTTGGGGGAAAGTTCCATGCGATATCCCTTGCTAAAATATCGAGAACAAAGACTCTTTTTTTTAAAAGAAAAGTGCAAATAGGGCAAATATAACCTATTTGCACTTTTTTCAAAAATCAAAGAGCTTTTAAAAATCGAGTTTTGAGTGTTGCGTGAGCTGACGCCACTTTTGGGGGTTTGGGGCAAAGGTCTTTCTAAAAAAAAGTTTGAGTAAAATCGAAGAGATATACCTCAAATAGTTTCCTCGTAATTCGGATTTAATTTTTTCGGTAAGTGTGAATTTTACGAATTTATCTCTATATAATTCATCTTTATTTTGACGTATCCGTAACGCACTTGCTTAATTTTATTGTAGAATTGATTTTCTAATAATCTCTTTTTATAATATTCAAAATTGTTCAAATTTGATTTGGAGGAAGTGGCAACTCTGTAGCCATGATTTCCCCGCGTTTCGCTCATAACGGTATTTTTTCGCTTATAACGGTTTCGCTCATAACGGTTTCGCTCATAACGGTGCACACCGGTCTTAGGGGGAGGCTGCCCAGGCGACTGCCTGGGGCGCCAAATAGTCAGGGGCGCAAAAATTAGATAGAAGAAATGAAAGAAAAAAGAAAAAAAACAAATAAAAGGAAAAAATAAGAAAAGAAAAGAAAATAAATTAAAGTATTTTCTTACTGGAAAGTTACATTTAATTTAGTCGCATTATAAAGAGCATTTCATAATGGGAGCGCATCATAGAGTAGGCACTAGCTTCAGATTCATTGAATTCGTTGAGCTTTTTCTGAGGAGAGTTCAAAATTCGGATAGAGCATTTAACTTTTATCGTTTGCTCGATTATTAATCTTCAAAGGATGACCGACGTTATGATCACGGGTTTAGGAGTGAATGCTTAGGACAGTAGGCAAATTTTTCTTGTAACAAGTCGCTCATGTGCTAAGAATTACTAATTCCCTCTAAATGAATAAAAAAAACGCATGGTTGGTAATCTAATTTGTCCGAATTCCGATTATTTTCCGGCTACAACTTTCGGATTCGGATCCCAGGTTTCAAAAATTTGAATTACAGCTGTCCGACTCTGATTCCGATTATTAGAAACTCGAATAAAATTTTTCGATTCGCCTTTCGTATCGCCCAACCCGACCGTGCGTAAAACATAGACTAAGAACAGTCGTAGTCGTACCTGCCTCTTTAAAAGTTTGAGAACGTTTGGAAGTGTTGTATGGCACCACACCAGTAAAATCTGTCGATATCTAACCATTTCAGGTTTTCCATCAGTGTCGCTCAATTGGAAAACTTTGAATGAAATCAGAAATCAAAATCCGAAAGCAGAAATGAATTCGGATTCTCATTAAATGGATTTCGATCTCGATCATTTAGAATGTCGAATATTACGCCGATTACCAGCCTTGAAAAGGCGTTTCCCTAATCATAAGTATTGACTATTAAATGGCAAGCAAATTGATCGGCGATGGCTACTCAATAAAGAATACTGTTTTCCTATTTGCTATTAAACGGTTGTTTAAACATAAAGAGTGGATAAACCGATGTATTACTTTGGGTTATAATGTTTTGCTTGTTTATTTCTCGAAATCATGGATTTTATTCGTTATTCGGAAATGTAAACTATATATAAAGGGCGCGCTTTACGGTATTGCCTGGGGCGCCAAATACCCTAAGACCGGCACTGGGGTGAGTCAGAAGTCACGATGCCACGACTGAACGGATTGACCAATCTTATAGAAATAAGGTGTAAACTGAAGCTATAGAACTAGAAGGATGATCAAAATTTAGAAGCCATGAGTTGAAAATTTCATAAACATAATTCAGTGATTGGAACGCTACTCAGAAATTTTTGTGATTTTCGGCCTTCAGGTTCTTGCGAAAAATTTGAGATACGAAAATGCACCAGGTATTCCAAACAGTCCGATTTACGACACAAATTGCGCTCGTGTGAAAAAACTAGTTGACACTAACGAAAGGTTTAAAGTTCGAAACTTATTAGGCATTCGGTTGGGTTTATCAAAAACTACTGTCCAAATAATTTTCACTAATAAACTTGGACTAAGGAAAATATGTACCACATGGGTGTTATGACTGCTCCGGGTGAGCAAAACGCAAAAAGATTGCAAGTTTTTGACCTCTGATAAATTTATTTTACCCGAACAAAAAATTAGTTTTATACTGGAATATTAAAGTGCATGCAAAATGAGTTCACCACTATCATGCCACTATGATCCTGCCTGAGTCGAAACATGAGTCTAATTTGGAAACAGCAGTTCTTTTCCTCGCCGGAGAAAGAAAATTTGCTCACATACATCGCTCATGTTATGGTTTCCATTTTTCGCGGACATTGACAGTATTCACCCAATCGACTTTTCTCCCAATGAAACTACAATGCATGGTGCACATTGTTGCGAATTTCTGGCTAATTTCATCCACGCATTCTTAAATAAATAATTGTGGAAACTGACTTGCGGACTTTTTCCTCAAAATTCTGACAATCCGGCTCATCAAGCCTAAGTTGTAAAATTTGCGCCGGAGAAAATAAAATTATTCCAACAATTAGACTTACTGTACAGTCAAGACCATGCATCTGGCTAATTATATAAATTTTGACCTGTCAAAAAACACTTAACGGAATAGTGGTATTCATAATATGATGAAGTGAACGGAGAGGTGCAAAACTTTTTTTGGGCTCGACGTAAATCTTTTTTAAAACCGGCACGGAAAAGCTAAAAGTCTGTGGAAATAGTGTTTTGAAGTCCAGAGAGACTATGTTGAATAATGATAAATCCAATTTGATGTAATTGTGCTAGGAAGATTGATAAAATATACATTCCCGTTACTTCTGGGACACCCTACGTAAGCCAAGTTGAAAACCTGATTAACCCTACCGCAGGCACGAACGCTTAAAAGTCGTCCCAAAGTGACGACTTTTAAGCGTCCGTACTTGCGATAGGGTTATGAAATTGTGCGTTTCATCGGTCCTGGATTTCCTGGATCGGTGAGCTCGTGCCTTCGAGAGGGTTAATTCGAAATACCTGCATCCGTAATTTAGAATTTAGAGATAATTGTAGGAACCGGTAGCTCCTTATCATTTCGTTATCAGTTTGCATTCCGACGGACTGAAAATTATCATAGATACCGTCAGATTTTTAAAAAGACCTACACCACAATTTTGTACGTCATTTATTCCTTTCGCAGGCACAATGTCGTTCCGACGGGACGACTTTTAGGCATTTGTGCCTCTCAAAGGGTTAACGTGAATTTTGAATACGGTCTTTGACTGACTTACCGTGCAATCCCCTCATTGTAAATACAGATATGCAGAGGGTCACAGGATGTAATCAAAATGTAGATTCTTAACCCTTCTTCAGCTACAAACGCTTTAAAGTCGTCCCTTCGGGACGATTTTAAGCGTTCGTGCCTGCGTGAGGGCTCACCCTTGGAATGTAGATTTGACAATTTTGTTTAGCAAATGGTTTATTTTCATCAAACCTATCGCAGACACAAAGTCGTCCGAAAGGGACGACTTTAAAGCGTTTGTGCCTACTAGAGGGTTAAATGCCGGATGAGGAATATACCACGTCCTTGACATGCTGAGTCTGGTTTACAAATGTATGTTGAATTTTTTTAACACTTCGCTGGCACGGACGCTTAAAGTCATTAAGCGTCGTGCCTGCGCTAGGGTTAACTCGAAAGTGACACACGAGGTCCGAAATACTAAAAATTAGTACAGATATTATTTTGTAATTTTTTTTAAGAGTCCAAAGACTATATCGGAATTCAAAATTTTACGACGATTACGACTTAGGCTCAGAGATGGTAAGGTCCTTTATATGAAAAATAAAATACTGTATTGATCGAAATGACCATTTTGATATTTGTAATGATTTTGCAATTTTATTCTAAATTGAAGAAAAAAAGCGCCACATGAGACCGTTAAGCCGTGAAGAAATAATATTTCGGAGGATGATTCAGAATTCCAAAGCTTTAGAGTATTACAATTTATTATTAATAAATTCATAAGCTTACTCAGCTGTCAAACTCCGTGTTTTTAACCCTTTCGCAGGCACGAATGCTTTAAGTCGTCTCGAAAGGACGAATTTAAGCGTTCGTGCCTGCGAGAGGGTTAAGGAAAAATTCATACTCCATAGGAAAGGATTTTTTCATTCGATTCAGATTCCAAGCCAATCGATCCTTACGACAGATTTCACCCGCATTCCTGGAAAGTGGTTCAACCCTTACTTAGGCACGAACGCTAAATAAATTCATTGTGAGATTCTCTTCGAAATGTACAGGGTGTACCAGAATGATGAATCCACCCCCATTCCCCACCTCACATGCTTCGCATCCTTGCCAACCCCTTGAAATGTTGTAATTGTTTCTTCACAACTACGTTTGAAAACTTCAATAGTAACAAAAACCGAGTCGAAGTCCGCTTATAAATTCGTTTGTTGAGTTTATTGAGCCAAACGTGTACTTAATACAATATTACAATTATAGGGATCATCTACGTTGTCACAGTATTGGGACTGCCAATCGTTTCCATTGGTATATTTAAACCTGGAATTTTATTAATCCTCCGTCTGTCAAAATAATTTCGCACACATTGTGGAATGAGTTTCATAAATTCTGCCCTCAGCGTTTTCCCCAAAAATATATAAATTAGGAAATTTATAGAGGAGTTGATGATGACGGGGAAGCATGAAATCGCTTCTATCGTTGACAATTCTATACTCTGATAATTTGTGAAGAAATAAGCCACTATCCCAATGTGCAAGGCATTACAAAGTACAAACACGCAAACGACACACAAGAGCACTTTTGTAACTCCACTGGATTCCGCTGCGCCATCTGATGTCTCATTCGTCTGTTGTAACGACTCTCGAATCCTCCTCGAAATTTTTATCTAAATGAACATGAATTATATATTAAAAATATTCACAATATATAAATATAATGCCCGTGAAAAGAAACATGATAAATTAAACTTTGGCTATTTATAAGCATTCAATATATTAATGACATACACGTTGCAGGATTTTAAAGTTGAAATACCCGACGAGAAGAAACGGAAGAATGTACATGAGAATAGCCCAAAGATATCCGTGGTAAATTGTCCTGTAGATTTGCATTCGCATGAATGTTGGTTTATAGTATTCATTCCATGAACGAGAGTCAGGAGAATAGTAGTTCCACTCATAAGTTTCGATCCATCTGGGGATATTTATCAAGGTTGAAAACGAGAATATGAAGAACAGAGCTATTTTTGAATTCCGAGGGCGAAGAAGACGTTTAGACTGTAGTGGCCAACAAATGGCTACGAATCGTTCAAGGGAAATTAGGACAGTTGAATAGACGGAGCCAGTGTAGCCTGAAATAAAAGAAATATATATATGTGAAAAATATGACAATAATAAGTATTTCCGAGGGGTTAACAATATAAGTTGCGAACAAGCTTACGCAGAACCACACGCGATGGCGCGAAGCCATCGAGGGATGTTTTGGATTTGAGATCGCAGTGGGTTTTTTTTGCATTTTTTCTAAAAAGCCCCTCCGAAGGAGAGGGCCCTCGCCCTCGGAAGATCTCCACACGCGATGGCGCTTCGCGCCATCGCAGTGAGTTTGTTTGCATTTTTTCTGGCAAACGCTTCCGAAGGCGAGGTCCGGACGCCCTCGGAGATATACTGGTCATAAGGTGTATCAAATTATTTCTACGTTTATGTGAATTTGAAAATTGTTAAATTCCAACTCTGAGAGCTCAAATTGTCAGCGTGACTAAAAAATTCATGCGCATGCGCTGTTATGGCCATGATCCAAATCTAGACATTGTTCATGCAAAGAACAAAATGAAACTGATATTCAACTTTCGTTAATTTAAAAGCTGTTACGACTCTGAATATCTGATATAATATTTGAACTTGCTGAAGACGCTGAAAATCTCTCTCTTGCCTGAAGATATCGACTTTTGCTGAAACCACCAAACCATTGAAGCTACGGTCCAAACCACACGAATGGGCAGTATCATCACCGAAAATTTTGTCATACAACACCAATAAGAGTCGCGCACTGCTAGGTTTCATCATAAATATAGTCATAGATAGTGTGCAGCAAGCCGATAACTATTTCTTAAGAAATTGTTGACGAATGTAAACAGCCTCAACTGAGTTTGTCAACTCTTGATGACTTAACCTTTTGAGAGGCACGTATGCTTAAAAGTCATCCCTTTGTGACGACTTTTAATCATCCGTGCTTCTCAATAGGTTAATGCGATTTCAATCAATGCTTTCGTAATTTAAATGACGAATCGGACTGTGAGAATGCATCATGAAATTGTCCACTAACCTTGTGGTAAGCATCCGTTAGGTTTTTTCTTATATTCGAGAGAGTTACAACCATTTCGTCGGTCAAAAACCATGCTTCTCGCGTTTTTGAGGTTGAAGGGGAAAAACATATTTTTTTTTATTTCTTCATTCAAAATTAGAGTTTAAAACGGAAATTTCAAGCCATATTCCAACTCTGTGGAATTTACCGAAGCTTCGCTATGATTTCCCAAAGTGGACCGTTCCGATAAACCCCCGAGGGATACCATTACTAATTCGGAAGCGACACTTATACAATTAGCCGTGAGTATGACTAGTTGGAAGCGCGATCTATTAAAGAAGACGGGAAATGTATTAATTCGGAAGCGTTGTGTTTTTAAAAAGGAAGCTGGTCTAAGTAGCAGCCCGTTTAATTTAGTGACATTTAATATAACCTGTTTTATTGAGAGGATAAACGAGGAATGCTTGTATTGGGTTTTGCTCAGCTATCCAACTGTACTCCTCAGTAGGAAACCAGTCCGACTTCGTGCCCGTCTCTACAAACGTTCTAAAGAATAACTCCGCATTAAAGTACAAGCTGGCGAGGTAAGTCAAAATCACAAGTCCATCATAGAATGTTAGTGAAAGAAGTATGAGTTCCGCTGAATTCTTTAGTCTTCTTCTTAACAAGATGATCGTACTTGTAATATTTCCAAATATTCCGATGCAGATTAGAAGGGATAGAATTGCGATGTAGACGTAAATGGTTAGTTTCCATTGCGGTGGTTTGGTATCTTCATCTGTTGCGTCGTAATATTTTGTGTTTTCAAAACTTTGCTTCCATATCTGAGTTCCATTTCTCGTAGTTGTCTTTTCGAACCCGATGAAGCGGGCTCGCGTTTGACGAACTTCATTCTCACGATCAGCATCAGGGTCTACCGCCTCGTCTATTTCTTTAAGCCCATTATTTCTCATAATCTTCATCGCTTCACCGAATTCAAATGTTTTGATTTGAGGTTCAAAGTCAAAGGAGAATCCGAGTTTTGTGGCGCAGCTCCGGAAGAGGGCAAGAACTGAGTTGGGGCTCATTAGGTATGCGGTTCCACCGTAAAAACTTCTACGATTCATTCAGGTATATTAAATTCTCGTTCACTACATTAGCTTCTAATACAATGAGTCACCAATTTTGAATAAAAGTGGCGGAAAGAAGGAATTAACCAATGGTAATGGGAGATGGAGCAAATTCATTCCTCTAACCCCGTTCCCGCCACCTTGATTCGAAATTGGACACGAGTGGCTCCAAGACTTTATTGTTAACAAAATACGCTTGGGATGAACTTATCTATTGATCAACTGTAAGCTCGCTCTTACATTATTTTAGGAAACATGATATCGAAGTCATCAAAAATGGTTGGATTGTCCGATGGTGTAGACCATATTGCTAGGGAGTTCAGCTCATAAAATACAACCGGAGATGATCTGTAAATTTTGGAATACCAGATCTCCAAGTCGAAGGTTTGAGATGGTAAACTTGACAAATCCACTTCACCCAAGGAGTTTAATTTAAGCTTCTGAAGACTAGTCATATTTCGCAACGGATCTGTATTTAGTAAAGTTTATCCAGTTTAATCAAATTACTGTCCCGCGTTTGAATTTGGAATAGATTTAAATTTTCTTTTACCTAGAGAGTTTGAATTTAAACTTCTAAGGTACTCAACTTTGGCTAAGTTATCCAGACCTAAGGTTTTTGTTCTGACACCGTCAGATATAACGAGGACTGACATAAGTTCAAGTTCTCTTAATGTCGTTGCGGATTCGAGGAAGCTCTTCAGATTTGTATCAGTGATGGTCATTTCTCTCAAGTAGAGATAATCAAGAGACTCACTGAATCGAAATGGTATTGGATTATGTCTGTATACACCCCATCCATCACTGATCTCAAACGTTTTCAAACTCTTGAGATGAATCGGCCGATCTTCAATTTCATTTTCATACCACTTTCCTTCTAGTTCAAGTCTCTCAATTTGAGACGCCGTTTTTAATAAATCTCCCAACGTACCGTTGATTAATTGGGAGTCATACATCTCTAGATTTTTTAACTTCCCAGTGAATTGAATTGAATGGGGGTTCAGTTTGCATTTTCTCAATATAAGAAATTCCATATTCTTCATTACTAGAGGTTGACCATCCGCCCGATTCCATTTCAATTCAAATCTTTCAATCTCCAATCGATCGTAACTTGTAATATTAGGAATTGTTGTTATGTCGATCACACCAGTAAAATGTAGATCACAGTTGGCCGGACTCAAATGAGTGACACTCACCCAATCCGGACGTGCAAATCGTTTCACGACCGCCTACATTACAAAAAAAAGAAACATTAATATTATCATGGGGAATCGAACCCCGTCCCCTGTACCTATTAGCGGATCTCCGCTCTGTACCACTGCACTGATATTGACTCTCTCCTTCTTCCAAATTAACTACGATTTAATTTAATCTCAAAAAGCCAGGACAGGACTTACAACTTTCAACCCATCACACTGCTGGTCTTGCATGGTGTTATTCGTTGATCCGAACGTAATTCCATGTAATATAATAATTAGAGTTAGGAAAATTAGTAGACGGGCCAAAAGAAATCCTCTAATCATTGTACCGTTTTGATTAAGACGTGTGTATTTGTATAATATATTTATGATAGACGGGTAGAATAAGTATGCACAATAACTGATCAGAATTTAAGATTGCGTTTAGAATTAAATTTATTTAATTACGAATGGGAAGGGAATTCGATATATTTTCATTCCGTGAGAGTGAAAATGGAAAACAGTTTGTTGCAAATAAAAAATCGTGGTTAACTTGATAGAGAGACGACACTGCTAGGGTATTTATCCCTTTCGAAAGGGTTAATATTGTGGTAAGCACCAAATTAAAAGATTTTTTCAATTGGTTTAAATTAACCACGACCTGTAAAGATTTGCATGCGTGCATGTGTCGTACTATATGTGTGAAGAATGTCAAGGAAGGAATCAGAATTAATTAGCCTCGATTGCATTTAAAGTCTGTCCAATTAAAACCAATTGACACATTTCCACGACTTTGTTCCAGACATTTCTCTAATTAACCCTCTTGTAGGCACAAATTCTTAAAGTCGTACCTGTGGGACAACTTTAAGCATTTGTGCCTGCGATAGGGTTAAAGCTTAAATTCTGTTCAGCAGGTATCAGCGGAACTCCGGTTTCGCCAAATAGACTCCGACCTTTTCTACTACGCATCCAGCATTCGTGTCGAAATACTGAGGTCCTCGATTCCTACTCGGGGCATCATACTTTTGTAGTTATTTTTGCACAATAAATTAGGCACAACGTATCTTAGCTTCACTTCATCTTCGGTTTTCGTAAATATTTTTTGTAACACTGCGAATTAACTGAAAAACTTTTCAAAAATTTTTCAACCCATAAAATCCTATTACAAACAAACTGCTCCAAAATGTGTGACTCAGCGAACTTTCTAATTCAAAAATCTTCGCGGCTGATTCAAGAATAAATATATCCTTGGAAGTTGGAGTCTATTAGTTTCAAATGAAAGAAACCCTGAGACTTACAACTTCCACATCAACACAAACAATTTATTTTAGAAAACATGACGTCATAATCATCACAAATGGTCGAATTGTCCATCATTGGAAAGCCCAAAGTAGATTTGACAACCATTTTCTCTTAAGGTATCTTCACCGAAATAGTTGCGTATTTACTGAATCTCAAATCAAATAGAAACAAGACTGTACTTACGACATCGCACCGCAGATCTTGAATGGTTCTATTCGATGCACCTAACGTTAATCTATTTCCTATAATAATTAGTGCGACGAAATTTAATAGACGTGCTAAAATATATTCTCCCACCATTATAATGTTTTGAATAGAATATTTGGATACGTAAGAAAAGTGTGCACAATAACTAAGTCATAATTTGGAATTGTGTAAGGGAATGGTTTTCATTACATGAGGCAAAATACGAAACTAATTTGTCGCAATGAAAAAAATTATATTTACGTCAGACAACGCAGGTATGGTAGAGGTTGCCCTTAATATTATGTTAACCACAATACCAACTAACTATCCATTATCCTCTCCTCATTATCAATGTCAAATGAGAGCTCCTCATTCGTCCCTTCGGTTTTGCTGTAATAACTCAACATGTGGATTCATTCGAACTTGATCAAGAGTAAAGCATCGAATGGAGGATTCCCGTCCAAGTTTTTCAATGACAGTCAACGCGTGGAAACCGTTAGAACGATAATTTACGTCAAACTCTTCCCTAGTGCGAAAGAACATGTATGAGTCGCAGAACAAGATAACTAGTAGTCAGTGTTTCTGATAATTAACAAGTGGAATTAGTTGGCAGTGTTCAACAGTAGGACTCGTTGGCCTTTATTTACAAACTTTATGAGCTACCCGACCCGAAACAATCCGAATTCGTCCGTACATATTTTTCTTTCCAACAGGTTGACTAACAAAATCTCTACTAAACAAAAGCATTCTGGTAATTCTGGAAATATTTCAACGGGTTTCCTGATAGTAACAATAAAAATAAATGACGAAATACAACATTAATATGTCCGACACTAAGGCAAGAGCTATTCACGTTTTTCTATGGAAGCTTACGCAGTTTTATAATTAATTAAACTAAAGTCTTCAAAAATGAATAAGAACTGCGATAATTCAAGGACAGCTGCTGCTGGATATGAAATTATTTATTACAGGCTTCGTAGTAATATGTGATAAATTTAACAACAATGAATTGAGTGAAAGCTGGTATGATATTACACATAGAAAGGAATTCATAATGCTACTTTATTGTTACAAACGAATAAACCTGCTTCCCAGCAATTGTATTACGTGTAATACGAAATTTACTCACGGACACGGACAATTAGAAAACATCAATAACTTGGTAAGCAAAGATTACACATAAGGCAGTTATTGACATGGATTCCGTTGAATAAATTGTAATTATAACTAAAACGTTCTTACTGTCAATGACGGTAACTTTCTAACTAAGCAATGATTCTACGCACAAACATTAGGACAAAGAATACGAAATATATGTTCAGACTGTGATTGTACGTCAGGTACTTAAAAGGTACGATCAGGAATAATGGACTTTCCCTCCGGAGTCTTAAATTCCCAAGACTCAAGTCCCGCTTCCATTTCCGTTGTCAAGATTTCACCGCAAGTCTTCGACAACTGCCAAAATTCAATACAGAAATGTAATCAATGCACATAATTATAATTTGCTAAATGGAAACGAATATTTCCCACGTGTCCTAACCTTGGACTCACGTACAACTAAGTGATTGAGGTGTGTCAATGAATACAAGCCCAAGAATCCGGTGACGTCAGATAAGAAGCTCAATCCGTTTTTATCTCGCTCTCCATGTCCGGTGACTCTTAACTCCAGCCGTCTCAAATCTTTAAAAACAATTTAATAAAATATGCAGTTCATGAAGTACAGTGTGGTCCAGTATTGGCCGTCATTTTCAATTGGAGTCGAATATTAATACTGATTGATACAAACCGCTCTAGATTCCATATGAAAGGATTAATAATTCTCTTACTTGTTAAATTCCCAATAGAGGGAAACTGTCAGTATTCGTCCCTGAGCTTCAGAATTGTTTCTCTTCTTAGTTCGGCTGTGGTTTTGCCCAAATCTTTCAGAACATGGAGAATATCTGGGATAGTTTCAGTTGAAATGCCAGTGATGAGAGAATCCATACGCTCCAGGGTTTGTGGCTTACCCCAAATGGACAAAAATTCCAATTGAGTCATTCTAGTCCAAAGTTGCCTCAAAATTTGAGCACCATCAACTTTTACTTCCAACCAAAGTTTTGTCAGTCTTGGAAATATGGTAATCACGTGATTAAATGGATGGACTCTCAAGTGAAGTCCAGCCAGCCCAGGTAATAGACTCAATGATTTTAGCGTAGGACATGGATCCGACTGGGACAAGAATTCTTCGTACACTTGACCACGACCTCCCTGGCATAGTTCCAGTTCCTTCAGAATTGGAAAAATCTTGTTCAAATTGACCATACTCGAATCGAAGTCTTTTGAGATTTCCAACCACAAGCGTCTGAGTTTCTGCATCTTTGGGAAATTGATGAAACTTGAACACGGGGAACATAATATCCGGAGATGTTCAAGACTGTCCTTGAAAAGTTCTACCAAATGAAAATGGTCCGAGTCCTCCTCATCATAGTCCATGGAAAATGCTAAGTTCTTTAACTTCAGTCCATTCGGTTTCACTGCCATTCTGCGTAGCAACTCAACATGTGGTTTCATTCGAATTCCTCCGAGAGTTAAGTTTCGAATGGAGGATTCCCGCCCAAGTTTTTCAATGACACTCAAGCCTCGGAAACTGTTTGAGCGAATATTTTCTTCATTTTCATCATCAGTCGCAAACGCAGGGACTCTGGACAGATCCCCCAACATAAGGTCTGAAATGTTTTCACCAGCCGTAATGATTTCTTCAATAAGAGTTGGACAACATTCCTCATAACTATCAGGAATATCAGATTCCAAACTGAAACTTTTCAAAGAACTTAGTTTTGGCTTTGATCCAGGGAATAATTCCACAACATGGCCTGAGTCCGTGTCAAGCATCGCAGGAATTGTCAATTTTTCCAACTTTTTCATTGCTCTGAGGATTGCAGATACGTCTTCCACTTGAAAAGGCATTTCATGTTGTTGAAGATGAAGTTCCTTTGTCGTCTCTCCGCAAAGCGTAAGAAATTGTTGACCTATTCCTCCCGTAGTACAGATCGGTCCGAGTTTAAATTTTGCAAAAGGATTTCCGAGTCTGTTCTTGTTAAAAACGGTCACAAAATCTTCAATATTCCGGGTGCTCACTTTCGCGGGCTTCCTCGAGTGATTAAGGAACACATTTGATAGCTGAATGTCGACCATGAACTTGGAGCGAGTGAACGGAATCGTCATCTCATTCCATTGTTGGCAGACTCCGCGGCATGCCAACAAATCACGCTTCTTCACGTACTGAAAGACATTCTCCAGATTCTGCAATCAAATAATGCACACATTGCATTCCATTTCATCTCTTAAATATAATATCTTTGTATACCACTTCCAATGTACGGCGTCCTAAAAATTGAAACTGAATTTGTCGGTTCGTTTCGAATTTAGTAATGTTATTGAATGATATTAAGAAATTTACCACATGGTTTAGGAGAGGGTGATCGTGTCTCCCAAGCCATTCTCCCTCCTCCACATTCATCTCTGATCCAAATGACCCGATCTAGATTCGTTTGAAAAGAATAAAAGGCAATTTCATTTGTATTCGAATGATGTGTTCTAATTATAATTAATGAACACTCTTGGCTAGGAAAATCATGGCTCGTAAATTATTACAAGGCAACCCTTGAGTGAAAAACATCTAAGCCAGCAAACTGAGTTAGTAAAATCAAAAGTTACAAAAACTAAATAAATCTAGTACCAAGCGGGCTAATCAATAATCAATCAGTGGGGGCGTAAAATAGACTAAAAATAAAAAATTTGAATTAAAAACTCGCAATTAAAAAAACATGTGCCCTCTTGAAAGTTCTTACAAAATGTGAGCGCTAAAGCTGACGTCATTTTTATTATATTCATAAATTTAATCAAAACACCATAACTGTTCCTTATAAAATGACAATTAAAATCCGATTTTTGTTATTAATACTTGTTTGGTTTGTAGAGTCAAGAGTTCATTCACAATAATGATTTGTACATTTTGTACAATTATAATATTACAGTAATTACGAAGTGGACTAAATTAATCTGAAATGTTGGTTTTGTGTGAATGAAATGAGTGGGAGACCAATTTAACAATTTAAGTAATTAATCAAATCTTTTGATCGAGTGACTGAAAAATGACAGATTTACTGACGTGGATGTGGAATGTGTCACAGACCTTGGTGATATTTCGTTGGCTATTAATTTGCTCAGTTCTCTAGGTACTGATATGTCGGGTTAGCTTGACCTTTATTTTATTCACACTAATATTTGTGTACTATATTCAATTTTTCAGTTATTTTTTAACTGATTCACTCTACGGCCAAGACGACGACACGAAATCAATTTCCGCGCTCTTTACTTCACGTCCTTTCCTATCCCACACCTTCGTCACAAACTTTATGTTGCAGTCAAATCCTAAATTTAGATTTTTGTGAATGTACGTACAGGGCGTTTTTTTATCTCTCAAGACTAGTATGAAATTGGCGTGTCCTAAACTTTGTTTATTCTGTTACAGTCAAATCTCAATCTGAATTTTAGTGAATTGTTCATCTTGTAGATCCACCTGTAGGTGGTAAACGTCGAACGAGGGAATCACATTAACGTTATCCAAGGGATGGAGTCAGTTTTGACGTCATCGGTCGTCCTGTACAACGGAGACTGACCCCAATAACTCAGCCATTGGATGACAGAGAAAATGGTCAAGATTTTGACCTCTGAAACTCCCTTACCAAACCCGACCATTGAGATGAGGCTCTAAAATGGTAGGAATTGTAGCTTCCACATAATAGCAGGAAAAGTGGTAAACTCTGACATGGTCTGAGGGGACTCGCGCGTCAGAAGTGACATTTTTAACAAATAGTCAAGTTTGTGACGTAAAATTGCAATGTAGATGCTGTTGAATAAATCGTCAGTTGAACTCAGTCAGTCATCAGCGGCACTCATTTATTCAAACACCCTGCAATACTTTTGCACAAAGTTCTTATTAATACCAATAATTTTGGACAGTTCTTCTTAGTACAAGTCGTGACTGATTGTTATGTTGGAGGCTTAATTGTCATATGTTGGATCAGGAATAATTGCCTCTCCTCCTGGAGTTGTAAATGCCCAAGACTCTAGTCCCACTTCCATTTCCGTTGTCAATATTTGACAGCATGTCTTCGTCAACTGTCAAAGATAGAAACAAAAGGATAAATGGAAATTGTAAAACTAATAAATCCGGATGGTAACTGAGTGATAGATGAGATTGAATCCTTCACACGATTCCTTACTTCGCATTCATGAACAAATAGGCGACGGAGGTGATTCAAGGAATAGAAAACCAAGAATCCAGTGACGTCAGATAAGTATCCCGATCGCCATCCAGACACTTTTAACTCCAGACGTCTCAACTCTGTCAAAAACCATCAGGTACTTTAAGTGCAAGTCCGGGGAATGGAACTCCAGGACGAGAACGAGACTCTTAATTTGAATAGTGTCATTAAAATTCTTAATTCTTACTTGTTAGATTTCCAATGGAGGGAAAGTTGCAGTGCTGATTCCTGAGGTTCAGAATTGTATCTTTTCGACATTGGACTGTCAATTTGTCCAGACCCTTCACAACGTCCGTAATTCCTTGGATTCCTTCGGCTGTAATCCCAGTGAAGAGAGAATCCATGCTCTCCACGTATGGTACCCAGCCATGAATGGATAAAGATTCCAATTGAGTCATTCGACTCCAAATTTCTCTCAGAACTTCAGCACCGCCTACTCCAACCATAATCTGCAATTCTGTCAGTCTTGGAAATATGGTCAGGACTTGATTGAACCCATTGATTCTGAAACGAGGTCCATTCAGTAGTCGTAATGATTTCATGGCAGGGCATGGTTCAGACTGGGGAAAGAACTCATCATAGAACACACGACCATACTGGTGTAGTTCCAATTCCTTGAGGACTGGAAAAATCTTGTTCAAGTTAAACAAACTGGTATCGAAAACTGGTGGAGAGATTTTCAAACTCAAACGTGTGAGTTTCAGCATCTTGGGGAAATTCATGAAACTGGAATACCGGGAATTCATTTTGAGATGTTCAAGAGTGTCCTTGAAAAGTTCTATCACATGAAAATGGTCACTTTCCTTCACACCACCGTCCATGCCAAAGGTTAACTCCTTTAACTTCAATCCATTCGACTTTCCTGTCATCTTGCGGAGTAACTCAACATCCGGTCTCATCCGAACTCCTTGAAGAGTTAAGCTCTGAATGGAGGATTCCCGATCAAGTCTTTCAATGACAGTCAAGGCTCGGAGACCGTTAGAACGATCATGACCGCCTTCAACAGTGCTATACCAGTACTCTTCCATGCTAAGATCTGAAACGTTCTCCGCAGCCGTAATGAGCTCCTCAAGAAGAGTAGGACAACTTTCATCCAGACCTTTCAAGTTATCGCGTTCCAGAATAAACATCTTCAAACAACTTAGTTTTGGCTTTGAACCAGGGAATAATTCCACAACATTTCCTGAGTCAGTGACGAGCTTCGCCGACATTGTCAACTTTTCCAACTTCTTCATTGACCTCAGCAACTCAGACACGTCTTCCACTTTAAAAAATTCATCTCCTTGCTCGTCTTGACACAGACGAAGTTCCGTTGTCGTGTCCCCACAGAGCTTAAGAAATTGCTGACCAATTCCTCCCCTTGTGCAAAGCGGTCCGAGGTCAAATTTTCCGAAAGGATTCCCGAGTGTGTTCTTGCTGAAAAGAGCTAGAAAATCTTCAATTCCCCGAGTACTCTTTTCGCCCGGATTCCTGGGATGATTAAGAAATTCCTTTGACAACTGAATGCCGATAGTGAATTTGGAGCGAGTGAAAGGAATCGTTAACTCATTCCATTTCTTGCAGACTCCACGACATACCAACAGATCACGTCTTCTCACGTATTCAAAGACTTTCTCCAGAATCTACAATTAAATAATCCGCACATTCATTTCATTCCATTTCTTTAATGCAACTTCTTTCTACCCCACTTCAAATGTACAGCCGTCTACATTCTTGAAAATTGAAATTGTATTTGTCGGTTCATTCCGCATTTTGTAATCTAATGTAATGATATTAAAAAACATACCAGGTCGATTAGAAGAGGGTGATCGTGTCGCCCAAACCATGCCCCCTCCCCCGCATTCATCTCTGATCCAAATGATCCGATCTAAAAATTAAGACAAGATTTAAGAATTAAGTGGTTAATTTTCTTTTTATTTGAATGAGATGTGTTCTAACTATAATTAAATGAACGTTCTTAGCGAGGAAAATCATGGCTCGCAAAATATTAGAAGGCTACCCTTCAGTGAACAAATCAAAACCAACAAACTGAGTTAGTAAAATCAAAAGTTACAAAAACTAACTAAATCAGTGCCACGCGGGCTAATAAATAATTAGTCTATGTTGGCGTAGAATTTAAAATTTGAATTAAAAATTCACAATTAAAAAAAATGTACAGTACACCTTTGGAGTTCTTACTAATTGTGACCGCTAAATCTGACGTTATTTTTACTATATTCCCGAACTTATTTAAGACACCATAACTGTTCCTTAGAAAATGACAAGACAATTACTCAAATCCGATTTTTGTTATTAATCTTGACGTTGGTTTGTACAGTCAACAAGATCATTGACAACAATGATTTGTACAATAAAATATTATAACCATTAGAAAATAGAATAAATTAATCATAAATGTTGGTCTTGTGTGAACGAAATTAATGGGGGACCAATTTAAATAATTAATCCAATCTTTGTTCGTGTAACTGAAAAATGACTGATTTACTTACGTGGATGATGTGGAAAGTGGCATAGACCTTGGTGATATTTCGTTGACTATTAATTTGCTCAGATTTCTATTTACTGATACGTCGGCTTAAATTGACCTTTATTTTATTCGCACTAATATTTGTGGACTAATTCAATTTTTCAGTTCTTTTTTAACTCTGAATCACCATCCGGACATACGACGAAGGACACGAAATCATTTTCCGCGCTCTTTGCTTTCCCTGTTTTCCCATCCAACACCTTGAAACTTTATGTTGCAGTCAAATCATAAGTTTGGATTTTTGTGAATTGTACATGTAGGTCCGGGAATTCTGAAAATATTTTGACGTGTTCACTACGTGCAACCATAAAATTAGATCAATTCTCTTCGAAAAATAAATCAACTGAATAAAATTTTCGCCCAGAAATTAATTTTAATGAACATTGGTAAAATGTTTTAAAACATGCACCAAATCAGATACAAATACCCAAATATATCATTTCGAAAATCTCGAATAGTTGATTATCCCAATTTTTTTGTGTAATTATTTTCAAGGGTATAGATTTTTCTCAAAGTTCTGGAAGTTGGTGGACCTTGGCTGAGGGAATTAGATGAACGCTGTCTAATCTTATACTTTCTCGCGTTAATTGTGATTTCATTCCGTCCAACTATCTGTTGACCAATCGATTTTTTAAATAATGACCTCTTACTTGAACTGCTTTATCTATGTACTTACTATGGATTCCGACGAAGCGTCCTTTTTTGACTATGTGTACTGTAGAGAGAATGAAATGATTGGATTTCTAGACAATGTTTAAGTAAACTGAGTTTCCTGTCGGAAAATTGAATACTATAATTGGATCTGAATAATTGGAAATGGTAAATGTTTACTGGCATGGAGTACTGTAAATATCTAATTAATTACCAATCTGTATTGAATCGACAAAAAAGTGGCTGTTTGACCAATAGGTGCAACATATGGTCTAGGTAAGTCATGGATGGATTGTTTAAAGATATCAAATACTTTTACTACGTAAAAAACTAAATCCAAAAAAATAATGTTATAGGTTAGATGTGTCTTTTATGGAAGAACAATGCGGGCAGAAATGCCGCTTTTGAATTTGGTGACACTTGAATAAATATCTTTGATTTGATTTGATTTGATCACGGGTCTAGTATACAATCACTGCATTTCTCCCATATAACCAAAACAGAAAAAATGGTGAATGATTGACTTTGACCTCGGAAACTGTCGGAATGAATAGAGCCCCCAGGATTTTATTGTGTCATTTGGGATAACATATTATATTAAGGCCGCTTGGCACGTTTTCAAGTTATGATCCTGGGGAATCTAGAAGTAATTGAGGAAATAGATAGGGTTAGCAAGATGGATCATGCGATTCTGAAGGAAGTCGGTTTCGAAAATTCAAGAAAATTCATATTCTGAAGGATGATACGAATTTTCTAGAAACCCCTTATTAACCTTCGAGAGATACGAGGCTAGCGAACTAACCTTATTTTAAAGCGGTCCGCCGATGAAATTTATCAAAACTGTGAACGGCCTCCCTTCATAAAGTATCCGTGTTCACGAATTAACAACCACTTTGTCCAGAATTTATCTCCAGCGTTTTAGTTCATAACCCGAAAATTAAAAATTTTAATCGCTAATGCCTATCAATGTATTGACCGGACAACGAATGTCAACAAAGTTTGATAAGGTGTTCCAAACATTCGACTGACATAAAATGTGATTATCTTTCTAAATAAGAAATCGCGGTGCAGAATTCAGTTGAAACACCCGTTTTGGTCAGATTTATTCCATTCCTACGACATTATGAATGTTTGGAAAATTCGTGTCCCACTAGTTCTTAACATAACGAGATAACGGTTGGACAGTGACGCCAATGATTCGCCGGGTGCTCCGTAGTACCCGTGTATTTTCCCGATATTATTAAGTGGTGAATTATTTTGACCTTTGAAGCTGCCTGAATGAATGAAGAGCATTCTGGTAATTCTGGACATATTTTGTGCCGAAGTGAAACAACAAAAATAGACGAACTCTCTTTGAAAATTGGATTGATTGAATTCCTGGGTTGATTAAGCCATTCTCTTGACAACTGAATGCGGACTGTGAATTTGGAGCGAGTGAAAGGAATCGTCAACAAATTCCATGTTTTGCAGACTCCACGACATGCCAGCAAATCACGTCTTCTCACGTATTCAAATAATTTCTCCAGAATCTGGAATCAACAAAATCCACACATTCATTAGATTCCATTTCTTTAATACAACATCTTTCTACCACACTTCAAATCTCAAATGTACAGAAAACAAATGTTCTAGAAAATTGAAATTGTATTTGTTGGCTCGTTTTGTATTTTGTAATTTGATGTAATGATGACAACTTACAAGATGGTTTAAAAGACAGTTATCGTGTCGCACAAACCATTCACCCTCCTCCGGTTGGACTAAGGCGGACGGTGCGCAAGAAAATCCTGAATGCTAAAACAAAATCGGTTGTATTGTGTGTCTTCCAGAAGTGGATGAGTAAAACTGAACTAAAAGTGCAAATGTAAATAAATGCGAGTTGTGCAACAGCAAAATATGCCAGACGC
>JAQFYE010001282.1:0-24188 GCA_034694305.1 Protaphorura glebata | reverse complement strand
GCCAGTTGTATTACGCTAGCTAAATTCTCTGGGGTAAAACCCAGGCTGTGGTCAGCACGCGAATCAAGAGACACACAGGGCTGACTAGCTAAAATTGCATGGGCGAGTCGCCCCAAATGAATGATGCACTAGTCAACACAGGTTACAATGTTTGAAAGTTCAATATATTCCACACTCTTTCAATGTGGGAGAATGTAATGGTACAATACTACTCATGAACTAATTCCTATTTGCCCATATCTAATGAAAACTAAATGGACATGTTATAACTAATCATGATAAAATTCGGCATGGCCTTCGGCCGACCTTGGGTACTTATCTCCTTAAATTGGGAACAATCTCACGTGACCCCACCCACGTTACATGTAAAATGCCCAAGTGCTTTGCACTTCTGGGAAAAAATTTCGAGGGCTTCCGCCGTCTTTAGGCAATAATCCCCGTAGACTAGAACTCTACCGTCGATTTTATCCCTAAATGGGACTCTCAGTGATGTCTCAAAATGTTTGGGGCAACTTTGGAACAACGACGGGACCCGTTTAACCCAAGTCCTAAATCCAGCAATGAAGACTGTACGCGGAACTCGAGAATTCCACTACTCGTTTTCACAACTGGACCACAGACCCGTTAAACACAGTAGGTTTCACTCTACCCCCGTCCCAACTGGTTTTAGAAAAGGAAATAGGGCTACGAATTGTCCAGAACAATTCCCAATAAAGCCCACTGTTCGCGGACCCAACCCTCTGGTTACGGCTCCACTACGAGTCTAGGCAAATACCAGAAAAGGTCCCTTAAATTCCTATAGGAAAGGATGTAGATCTTACTTGACCGCTTTAGCGTTGTAGAAGATGAAAGGCAGGAAAATCCTAAGCCTGGAGAGAATCTGGGCCGGACAGCACAGAAGAGTTCCCAACAAGAAAATCCTGAGGCACGATTGAGACGAACTTGGGATTACCAACGTTAATTTTATATTTTATATAAGTTTTTACAAAGGGGAAAGAAAACGGAAGAGCTATTAGAGCTTAGGCAGTAGAATGGGAACTCATCAGTTCCACCGGGAAACTTGCTAGGATTCCCGGGGCACTGATGAGACACTTCATTCTTCCAAACTTAACGGTACATTCAAACATAATTTAATTTCCAGTGAAGGAAAGAAATCCTGGAGAGCTTGTTTGAGCTTGACCGGAGAAATAAGACTGAATGAGAACCCTCGGAAGCAAGGGACATGAGTTCCTTTTATGGTTTTAAGAACAATGGGATAATAATAGGATGAAAGATTTTGTAGGAATCCCATATGCAAAGTGTGACTGGGTTTTATGGATAGAGATAATCTATTCATAAATCCATTGTATGGCTGTGTCTGCGCGATTTGGATTTTGCTTGGGAAAAGAGCGGACGTGGGAATACCCTGGGGCATCGGTCAGTGGCTGAGAGGTAGACTGCATGGAGTCAACCTAGTTTAGAGGAATGACCAGGTGAGAATTCCAAGGGCCGTGCGCAAAATGTCTAATTATATAATCCCTGAAAATTTGACCTTACAAGTTTCACTTTCTATTGTCTGTTCAGATTTTCGGGAAACTGAACTTAACCTAACCGGTCGTTGAAATTCAAATTCCGCAGTGGAATGTAAGAAAAATATCCAGAATTTCAACAGAAAAATTATGAAGATGTAAAACAAACAAACAAAATTTGAAATTGTGAATTTTAAAATTCAAACAAAAACACTGACATTTTGAAAAGAAATTCAAAATTTAATGATATCGAAAATTCGACTACCTGTACTCACGTTTTCATGTCATTTCGTAATGCCATGAAATGAAAATGGGATGGTTTGGGATACAATTAATTGAATTTTCGACTTGCTGGTTCACATTCGTTTATAGGCCTACTTGTTCGGGGGCCAGATCTAACCCCCAACATGAGTCATTCCACGCATAAATATGCGTGTGTGGATACGGCAGTCTGGAAGCAAAGCGGCCAATGATTTCTGAGATAATTTAGCGAATGTATACTTTGCGTTGTCCTAACAAACTATCACCGCATATTTTACATACATCATACATTGTTGTTAGGCAACCCTTCTCAGTTCACACCATAATCATTTTCTGATATTTCCAGTTTTAATTGTATGGGGTTGTTAATCAATTTCCGATTAGCAATTTCTCTTCTGAGTCCATTTCACCCTACCTGGTAGTTCATAAGTAGTTTTCCACAAAATTTAACTTGATATACTCGACATAATTTACGAAACACCCGATTTTTTATTTCTCCGAAATACCATTACCAAGGCTACCTCATGTAATGTGTATCAAACGTTTTTCAAATTCCAGGCCTACTTTATAAAATGTATGTTCTTTAAAAATCCAAAATGGAGGCTTAAAAATGGCTGACCAATAATAATTTCAATGCAGTTGACCTTGGGATGTCCCCAACTGTCACCAAAATTTTTTTCAGCCCGATCGGAGCAAGTTTAGAATTTTCAAAATGACGACCAAGATGGCGTTTCCGCAAAAAAAAATACTTTTCCCAGAGTCCCCATGGGGTGGGGAATACCCACAATAAATTTGGGACCGATGGGTGGGGGGGGGGGGGGTAAAAACTTATTTCCGATTCGACTGGTCTTACTGGAGAACCCATTCCTATTCCGATAAGGAATGAATATTATTTTAACGCCAAATGCATTAAAAAATGCATAAAAAAATATTTACTAAAGTATAACTTAATTGGGTAAAAAAGATACGGCTATTCGAATGGGAACCGTATCAGGAGGGTGAATAATTCTTTTATATTACTGTATGCCTGTTAGCTGGTAAAACTTCATTTCTATGCAACTTTATTGCTAAAGTTTGAACATTTTTATTGGTACAATGAATATTAACTCCTACAAATTTCATTTCAGATATTTTGTATTGATCAAGATTGTATTTCAACACTGCTGGCATTCGAACATCTAAGCCTAATGTGCCAAGATAACGTTACGTCTTCACCAGCTCTGGCTACAAAAGTGTAAGAAATTTTTGGTTGCATATTAAAGTAGACTCTGTAGATATAATTTGTAGACGTTGGGAAACAGGGAAACTGTACGAGCCAAGTCTGATGGGGAGGAACAGATTAAATACATCCCTTTTCAGTTTGATTTCAGCCGAATTCTGCCTAGAAGTCGTCAAGCTGAAATGTTATTCTCTATGTTTAACCAGAGTAAGGATAATATTGACAGTATATTTGGCTTGAAATACATTGCACTTCAAAAGTATTCAAGTAACCTCAAGTAACCTTTTTCGATGTATAAATTAATTCTAGGCTTACAGATGAGTTTTCCTGTTTCCACGAAGCCTGAGAATCTTGACCGCGCTAACGTAATCTTGTCCAACGCTTGGTGTTCCTGTATAGCTGACCTTCATGATCGTGAAATTATTTTGGGGTCAACTGAAAACGAAAAGATTTTTCACGTCATTACAGGCAGGAAACGAGATTCTGGGGTCTACGGAAACCCTATTGATAATTCATCGCAAAACTTCGACTGTGGTACTTCAAATATTTTATATATATTGAGTATTGAGTGAGTGGAAAGATTAAATCTAAATTGGCGGATTTATTTTTACTGCAGACAATGTTATTACTTACCCAAAATGGCGGTGTTTTGCAAAGTGGATCAGCGCGTCCCATATAATTGCAACGTTATTCCCAGCTTCATACTTGGACTTGATGGTTCTCATGTTAACTTCTGACAGTGTAGACAAAGACAAACCAAATCAAGCAGTAAAATTGCTTTCAGACTACAGTTGCAATCCAGGAGGGGACATGGAAGACTTAAATATATGTGCATTCAGGAATTCGCCAGCGACGACTTCAACTTCAAATTACCGGATTGAAATACCGGACCGTATTTCAATAGAACAAAAAAGCGCGACTGCTTGCACCAGGAGTGACGGTCAAAATTATTTCTTTCCAATCACAGAGAAATCACTGAATGAACGAAAAAGAAATCGCGTTAAATCTGGAGGCGAACTTATTCCAGAATGTGCTAATCAAAAGTCTTTAATAAGAAAGAGCTCGGTAGACAATTTATTCGTCGTGAAGAATTTCTCCGAATATCAGAAGGAATATCAGCAGAAACGCTTCAGAAAAATATCTCTTTCTCGACAATATGACTGTGACTTGGAGTCTAACAGCGTTCCTGACTCTCCTTACTTGTCTACCAACGAACTTCCAAATTTTTCCATGGGTAGTAACAATGAGACGGAGAATCCTATTTCTGATTCAGGAAAGCAACTGCTGCCAGAGATATATGGGTCTATCACTTTGCCAGTGTACGTCTACGATTGCTCACTGAGCACTTTAAATGACCGTATTATTTTTAAAAGCCGGTCTAGCGACGAGGACATTTACATAGACTGTCGCGTTAGCGGAGACATGAGTAAGGAGTCAATGTACGCTGCTACAGAAGCGTCATTTCCACCAAGGAACGAAACGAGTACTAAGATCCCACCAAAACATTTAAGTCCAGAACCAAAGTCTGACGACTCGGAACTTACTCCAAGTACGCTTTATATATTCAAAGAGTATCTAGCCGGATTGCTTATTCTAACTCGTTACTAATTCACTTCACACACCCTTTGTTTATTGGTTATAATGCTCGAAATGTTGTGTTACAGGTAACAAAGAAATTTTGAGGAGTCATTGCTCTGCTCTGGAAGCGGCATTCTCAAAATCTTATGTGCTTGGCTTGTTTGAAAGTTTACAAGGAAATATTTTTATTCAACCAGTTGATGTTCAAGTCGCCATTAATTTGTGCGAGGAAACTAAAGTAGAAGTTGGCCTTAGTGAGTTTATTCAGGTTAGAGCTTTAACACACCGAATAGTGACACAATTTTAGAAATCACGGTGATAATGAGGATAAATTGGAACCAAAAAACTCTTTATGCAAGCTGAACCCTTTTGGGCTAATTTTCAGGGTGTGGTTTCTGGCCTAGTTTTTTGGAGTATATAAATTACACTTACCTCACCTCTGTAATTAGAGATCGTGACTTTTGTTCCAAGAACAGTTTAGTTAAAAATATAAAGTTTGAACTCTACTGGCGAGTCAAATTCCGGTAACAATCGGTCTCAGTCCTTTCCCCTCCGTTGTTCTGAATATATTCGCACTCAATTTGACGTTGGCCAGAGAGGTCAGACTTTACATTTTTAGCCGAACTCTTCTCCTTATGGAGCACGCAAAACTCAGGGTGTCTAATTTATCACGGATGACATGGTGATGGTTTTCTGAATGAATTAATAGGCTTTACTCAATTCAAGCTTTCAAGAACATTGTTCGTTCTCGTCATCAGGACTGTAAATAGTACAAAAAGATTACAAAGGTTATTTTAATTTTGTATCCAAAAAATTAAAGCCAACCAAAACCACACCTTGAAAATTAACTCAAAAGGGCTTGCATAAAGAGTTTATAAGCTCCTTCTTGCCTATTTCAGACATTGTGTAGCCATATGAAAGATGCAAAACAGAGGCACTCGAGCAATGCGGAAGGAAATGAAGAAAATGTTAAAATTTTGCCATTCCAGTCCAACTACGACACGTGTGAAGATTTGGAGAAAATCCACGAATTTATTAAATCGAAGTTTCGGAACATAATTTTACACACGTTTCATTCGGTGACAGACTGCCCCGGTATCTACTACTTTAAGCTCGATACAAATTATTTGAAACTGGTAGGTTTTTCATTTCCTGGTTTAGTTTACCGGTATTTCTCCAACAATTTTCCAATAAAGTTTTGCGAAACACTAACGTATCCTACGCTATCTTGACTTGTGGAGAACGGCTCGCTGACCGCAACTTCATTTTATTGTTATAGTTAGTTTTAAGTAGTTGGTGATGCCAGCTGGTGCAGAAAATGAAGCATTTCTCGAATTTTGTAGGCGAATCAACCTAATACACAAGATACAAAAATCAAAATTACTTCCGAATCTGACAAGAACAATGAAGGGTTTTTGTCTACCAACGTTGACTTGAATCTAACGGAGTTTATACTTTCCCCTCCTGGAGGAGACGTCTTGGAAGCCTCAGGAGAAGAGCAAGAAACGTACCATGATGTACGGCATAACGAGATGTAAGTGTCTGACGTGGAGGTGGCAACCAGAAATAAATTAGACTTCCTTTTGAGGAACTCTCACTAAATTTTTACACGTCGTAACGTTTGTTTCTGTACTGTTTCAGTTGTACTCCTAAGGATGATATACCGGTACCGATTTTATTATATCTCACCTGCAGTTATAAATACCAAGATATGGATGTCTCGTTCTTAGTTCATGACATTCCAACTTGCCTCGGTATGACGATTCGCAATTGTAATATTATATCTGCAAATCGATAACGTTTTTGAGTATATACGATTTAAGAACTATAACACTTATTAGGCTAATTTTGATTGCCTTACTTAATAGATCAAATAATGGATGCTTTACACATTCAAGAATTAACCCCTGGTAGCTGTGACGTACTGTTAGAGTTCGTTTTCTTGACTGTGCCTAAGTATTTGGAGAAAGAAGACCATGAAATTAATGTCGATAATTTCACTTCGAGTTATCCTATTTCTCAAACCATTGATCCAAAATCCAATGTTGCCTCCACAATTTATAGTGAACCGAATAAAACCTCGGACCTTTATCCACCTGTACCGTCGAGTCAGCTACAGTTTGTTGTGCGGACCATTGAAGATGTAAGTTAGACTACGCTTATTCTCTTTGTCATTCAGTTGTAGCGTAATTGTTTCAGTTTATATTATGTTTAATTTGCAGGTGAAGTGGCTTATCCGAGACGAAATTACTTCTTTTAAAAGTGAAAAAGTTTCAGTAACAGAGGATTGTCTTTACTCGGTAATTTCTCACGTTGAAGAATCTGTGGACAAACCAGGATGTCAGCTTCTCAATATTCCTCTCATATTTGTGAACAATTCTTATCCTCTTGGTTATGAAAAATTCAAACAGGTAGGTAGCATTTTAATTTGATTTTGTACAAGTTGTTTTTGCATTCGCTTTTTTTTTGCTTTTAAAAATTGAATTCGCTGAAACATTGCTCACAAAATCAATCTCGGAAAATTCAGTTGCCCAACTCCAATTTCTTTTCACAAAATTATTTTAGGCGGATTATTCTTCGAATGAGCAAAAGGAAAATACAATTATTTCCTTATTTCAAATTTTACGTTCTTTCGCTAATTGTATTTTTAACTAAAAGGGCAAACGCGAGTGACGGGTCCCAGGTATCCCATCGGATATCTGCGATATCCGTAATTGAAACCATTCTTTGCAAGTACAGTGTTGTCACATATACTGATAATTAAATTGTTTCCAGAGATTCCAGAGCATGCGAGCTTACGGATATGAACTGAAAGAAACTGGGTCCCTGTATTATTTGATGATTGAGAAAGACACTATTCTTGAGTGTCTCGGCCGTCTGTCGGAAACTAAACAAGGTAATTGTGTCAAACTTGAAATGTAACATTCATTCCCCCTTCTAATTGAATTCCTGTACCTTTATTAATACTTTAGAAAGCTACAATCATCAGCTGGATTTACATCAAGTCGTTGAGGTTGATACCGTTGAGTTGGAAAGTGACGAAAACAAGTCTTACAAGACACCCAGTAGAAAATTTTCCGGACAAGATTATACGAGACGCATAGCAGAATTCGATTCGCAAGGATTATTAACCACACCATGCCAATTGAGTGAACGATCCAGCCTTATTACGAATGAAGATGGTCAGTGTATACAACAGATTTTTCTGCTTACGTACCTGTATAATATAAATAGAACTTCAATTTTGTAAATCTTTCTGTTGTTGAAGTTGTTGATATCGCAATGTTCCGTGTACTTTAACAGGTTATGATGGTGATGGGAGTGAATCTGGGGAAGGCGGTAATAAATTTCATACCAGTTCAAGAAAATTCAAGTGCCCACCTTTCTGGATGATATTTAGTTTGACTTCCGAGCAAGTCAATATATATTTTCAGTGCAGGTATAATAATTGTTTTTACAAAATACGTAAAGTATAGATCGAAAATCCATTTGATTTGTTCATTTAAGAGAATTCCGGAGTCGTGCGAATGCCTTCGAAATAGCGCTTAAAGCATGCACGACGTAATAAGGGACATTAGGTATAACTGTAGCGTTTTTAAATATTCTTTCCCAGATATAATGAGAACGAGCTAGAAATTTTTGAGAATTCAACCGACATTTGTAAACAAATAGTCAAACTCATCTGCAACTTGAAAAGGTAGAAAAACATAATTTGAAATCATACAATGAAAGTGTAATTAATAATCTAATTTAGAATAGTGAATCAGGATCTCCTTTTACAACAGCTTCATGACACTAGACAGTGCAGCGACCTATTAGAACCTGAAAATGACGAGGATGATTTTATGGAAGGCTATTATGCATCTCGTCAAGAATTCCCACACTATGGAGGTCGTAGATTATTGAGCTGAATTTTTCCCCTTCGAAGTGAGGTTTTACACGTTCGAATAATCTCATAGGTCCACGTCTATACTCCGATATCATGACTGAAGATAGCGGTCTCAGCTTTGGACCTGGTATTTTCTCATGTAAAGTTGTTTGGGAGACAAAATTTGTTCTTCATCCACGCCTACGAACTGGACCGGGGAAATCCCTTATGTCTCGTGGAATCCAGGTTTGATTATTTATGCGTTTCTCACTCATCATGACCGTTCATATTTTAATTACGCTGCTTTTATTACAGACAATAAAAGCAACACTAATTGCTTTTGAAGTGATAAATCGTAGGAATATGTTCGTTTATCGCGATCGATCTGGAAATGATTTCTATTTAAGGTGAACGAACCATCGAAGAAAGCCGAAATTAATTCTTCTATTCTAGCTGTTAAAACTTTCATGTTTGAACATTTAGATTGTATCGTTTGGAACCAAAGGCCGCAAAACTTAGCAGTCCGACGAAATGTGATGAAATATTGGAGGTTGTTCCGAAGATTACTGCATTAGAAAACGAAAGTGTTGAAGTATAGTCTCCCAACTATTCTGGTATTTTTAAATGATAAACTTAAACTGACACGCAGTGCTGTCTAGGAATTCCGACTAAGGAGTGGATCTGTTTGTAAGAGGGAATTGTCTAACGTTCACCTAAACAAAAATAGTGAGACAAAGGATGAAGATGTTGTTCTACTTCAAGTTTGCGGCATTACCGAAGCAGGTATATCTCTTGAATCGTATATATATATATATATATATATGAATTTATGACAGCTAAATGATATTATCACTAGATTAAATGCTTCATTAATATTACCAGGCGAAGAAATTAAGGAACACTTGGTTCAGTCCTTACGAAATAAGTTGGATGATTCCGTTTTGGACATTTTGTCTGTCATGCTGGACAGAAATCCGCATTGTAAATTGACTCCGGAAGACGTTCATTTCATTCAGAAGCCAAACACAACTGCGGATACTATCATTAAAGTATGAATACTCTGGAATTTTTTTTAGTTCCATTTATGTGTAGAATGTAGATAACCAGTAAGAATTGTGTGATGTACTGAGTTCTCAGTTATGTTTACCTTCTTCTTTCCAGTATCACATTAACAGTTACGGGCAACAATACCTTTCATCTTTTAACTATTACCTTAATCAGAATTTGCTCCAGTTTTCGGATGTGCCAAGGTACATGGATTTCAAGCCTGAAAATCACTTTCAGGTATATCAATATTTTTGTATTATTCCATTCCATTTGTTTGTTTGTTCATTTTTTCTAGAGTGTTGTCTAGAGGTTCCTCATAAGGTTAATCTGGCGTACACAGAAAAAGATAATTCCAGGTAAAAGGAATATCTAATTTGGTTAATCTCAAAGAAGATAACCAAGAAGGGTCCGATATACGGGAACTCTTTCAGTAGTGTAGTATTTGTGTGAATGTTGTAGAAACGTGAGAAAACAAGTTAAGGTATTTTAATTAAAGGTTTACATTAACAATTGATTGAGTAGCTTAGGGGTAGGGGTAAGGCAGTACCCCGGGAAGGTAAAGACGTGAGTTCGATTCTCACTTTAGTAAATTAAATTTTTACCTCAGATTTCCACTTGATTTCCCACAAGAGTGCTAACCCTTCGCATTCAGACATACAAAGGAACCGGACTAATTATCTTATCAGGTATACACTATTAAAGTTAATATTTAGAGAGAGAAATAGATTTAATAAGATCACTGCCTTAACAACTAAGGTTGCCTCTCGGCACAGTATACAGCCAACATAATGATTTAAAAAAAGGCACATCGATTTCAAATAATAATAATAATGGATTTTAAAACATAATTGTAACGTGTAGTTGGTTATGGTAAAGCAGGTGTTGTAGGAGAGTAAAGATGATGTTGTAGTATTTGTGACGATCCTTTGAGTGCAGTCAATACAACTTCTTCTCTTAATGATGTTGGCAGCTTGAATCTGTTTAGAAAATTTTCAAAGAATTCTGTGATCGTGCCCCGAGCACCAACTAGTAAACCTATCACTTCAATTTTCTCCAGTTGGTATTTTTCTTTTAGATAAGTTAAACATGGATTGTAGATATCTTGTTTCAATTTGTTAACGTCATGAGGTTGAGATTACAATTCAAACAACTCCGAACCGACAAGCTGTGCAGACTGAGCTAATTAAGGCATCCTAGGATTTTCTGTTTAAGGGAAAGAATAGTCTCGTACCACATGTGATGCGCTGTGATGCATCCTGGTGATCTTTAACTCCTTTCATACCCCTGTGAACCCCAACACACCAATCTTCCATCACGGGAACATAACGCACGCCCAAGCCGACCTGCCTTTGTTGTATAGTTGTTAAAGGCCTGGCAAGTAGTAACGAAAGTCATGCGTTCGATTCCCAGATCCGACCTAAACCACTTTTTTTTGCAGTCAGTTTCCCTTTCAAGTTTGGGTAATTCATTCCATAACAGACCTAGGTATCTGCTCCGCCGGCTGCGCCGGGGGTTCCTATTATCTATGTTCTATGATTCTATAACAACGAATTACGTCCGAGGTAAACAAAAATTTCGATGGCGAGAATTGTGTTCTCAAAAATGTCTTTATTATAGTTTATTATCAATAGGGTAGGGTACTGGGCTAATCGCCCTATGATAGCCGCACCCCTTAAGCATGTGACTCACAAGTTACAAAGCACGCCCACAAATGGGAATGGGTTAACAGGGAAACGCTCGTACACAAAACAAAGAGTGTGCTAATTAGCTCCTATATCTGGGTATATTATTCTCCCTGGGGCGGGCTGAAGGTGAACAGCTGTGCTAAAACGCCCCACCCCATTAACTACACGAGCATGGAAACCCCATTTACACGCCTACAAATGTCGGACGGGGCTAATTAGCACGCACATTTTTCGAAAGCGGTGCGCATTAGCCCACCTTACCCTACCCGAAGGTTACGTCACTCTTTATTTACAAGTTTAACCGAACTATTCCAATATAGTAATGTGTTTTTATTAACGTAATTTGATGTGCGATTAACTTGATTACTGACGGAGACGACGGAGAGTAATGTAGAAGTCAAAATAGTACAAAATTAATTGAACATTTCTTTTCGTCAAGGATTATCCCAACACTGCTGGAAACAACGGTCCTTCCGGAAAGAACCTTCATTTGTACAACCAAAGTCCAGGCGAAACCGGAAGTAGGGGAATTGCTTGTTTATCTGTAACCATTGTTAATGGTTTTGGTGATACAATATCCAGCGATTCAAATTGGTGCAGGCCATCCAGCGATGGCTACACACAAACTGCTGATTTAGAAGAATTGTATTCATTGATTCAAGCAGAGGAAGTGGATAATGGTAAGAGCATATTGATCTGCCGCTATATATCCGTATTGATGCATTGGAAGGAGAGATATTTGTCGTAATCCTGGGTGGTAGGACACCTTTTGCACTACACACCAGGTGCGGTGCTTTGTGAGCACCTCCCCCGTAACTTTATTCAGCTGGGTTCTAGTAACTAGTTAGAAATAGCAACACAGCACTACTGTATTTTTGCCGGTTTTTTCGTTGCTCCTTTGTCTTTTGTTTATCGTAAACAAACAAAATAAACAAGCCCATCACGAAAATGTAAATATGGAAGGAAATCAGTCGAAGTCGACAGTTTTCTGGAAGACTAAATACGAAGATAGATTTTTAAAGTCGGGGTGGCTAATGCCTGAAACTCAATTAATTGGACAGGAATCACCAGAATGAATTGAAATTTGGCATCGAGGAGTGGGGAAGCGTATTTCAGTTTTAATTATTATTTGAAATTTAATCATTTAAAATTTTTATTCTCATTTTTAAGGTAAAATCTCGAATGTACCTTCGGGTGCCTGAATAATTATCGTGTATGTTGGATCTCTGACAAGGGTAGAAATGTAGAAATGTTAATGAAAACGGGTCTTACCTGTCGTCAAGAAAAGGAAAATAAATCAAAAATTGTAATTATCATTGAATAAATAAAGTGTCCGAAACCCGATTTATGATCTTGGAGGGTAAAATTGGTTTTCACACAGTACACAATGTAACGGAATCTCCTTCTATCGGTTTGTTTGTTAGTTTGTTTCTCTTTTAGAGTGATAAACCCGTAGCATTCAATATACCGAAGTACGAAATATAACGGCTATTCTGTGGAAACTAATAGTTTATATAGTTTCGGTCACACCCTAAATTCTCTACTAGAATGACTTCCCATTTTCCATTTATGTTTGATTTATGTTTTCCTATGTCGAACCAATTTTACTGGAATCTGAGTTTCCTTGCCTGACAGTAATACGTTGCGGTGCCTCGACTGAGAATGAAAATGAGAAAAGTATTTCCTGTCTTGTAATAATCCATTTCTGTTGAGTTTTGTTCTTTCGTTGTTCAGTTATACATCTCGTTGCTTTGAAATCTCGGAGTTAGTTGAGAAATATTGCCCAGATCGTGTAATATGTCAAATTTTAACATTTGTTTTAGTGATTAAGTGTCGGTATCACTCATTGATACATCAATATTATGAGGAATTGGATTGAATTTAACTTTTTATTCGTTTTTTTTTGCAAATGCATTCACTATTCACACACTAGTATGCTCATTGTTTGTCTCACAGTGGTAACACAAAATGGAATGTTTTTATGACAGTTAAATAAACCAAACCAAACCGAATATTGTTTTTTTTAGATTTAACGGAATTGGATATTGCGGTTGAATTTCGAATGTGGAAACAAGGCCGTATCAACGTTGAATTGTTGAAAATCTATTTATCAACGGCTATCAAACACGCCATGTGGGACTTGATCATGGAATTTTGTTTTCTTACTGCTCCTATTGCCTGTGAAGATGCGTCATTTCCGCAAACTCGCTCTTACTCAAGTAAGACTAATTTGAGTCTGGTCGGTTTGAGTAGTAGTAGTAAAATTCACATCTAAATTTATAAGGTTCTTTGAGGGAGCGTTCTTCAGTTCTCCGGCCAGCTTGAGCTCTCTTATAACTTGATTTTTTACAGTTGAGACGATGTCCGACGACACCAATAAGGGTCAGCACAATTATCCTTTTTCTGGTTTTAATCGGTAAGTCTGTTCTTCGTCAATTCGTCATTTCATTCATTTGGTAGGTATATAAATAATTCGTCGTGTGATTTCTTTGATTATTTTGTTTATTAATTTGAGCAAGTCATCACAATCAGGGCAACTCCACGTTGTTTGTTGTTCGGCCTCTCGGCCTAACCAGGGCATATCCACGATGTTTGTTGTTCGGGCTCTCGCCCCAACCGGGTGGGTCAATCTGAAGAGGGCATGTGTTCATGTTTCATGCTCACCCATCTTCGGTTGGGGCGAGAGCCCAAACAACAAACAACGTGGAGTTGCCCTGGGCCTAACAACTTAGGCGGAGAGGCCAAACAACAAACAACGTGGAGCTGTCCTGATCACAACAAACACATATGTATCTTAAAATTCGTTTGTTGCTACAGTTTTGAAACTGGTGAAGTGGGCCAACTGCATCCAATTTATGTCAACTCATTCAAACGTTGGTGCGAATTAGGGAGTGAACTCAATGTGGCTTCTCTTCGAACGGTACAAGTTAATCTTCAATACCGTCAAGCAGTTGATCTCGTAGCACCTGAGCTGGAAAGTCTGATTAATTCGATTTTGCTTGAGAATTTGACAAAAACGTTTTGGCAAGATAAAGAAAATCGGGGCAATTATACAGTGAATGGATTGGTGGCTCATTCAGAAGGGAAACGATTAGAAAAGCGGACTTTAAGAAATCAGTTTGAGATGTTAGACGATAATTTGCAGAAATTAGACAGTTTGGAGCACTTGAATGAAATCGAGTATCCACAGGATCTGCTGTCCATTTTCCAAGATCCAGAACGCTATCATCCATTTGATACTGACCATCAATGTATAATTATCTCAAGGCATTTGAGGAGTTGGAAGCCTTGTGTTTCTAGCGGAGAGGGTGTTTTGTTTTGTCCTGAAGGTAATCCGACTACTGCTTTATATCAGTCGTATACTTACTGAACGTATGACACTGTCTATCGTTTATATATAGAAAAGAGTCATTACAAATTCCCTCCGCTGCTTGCTGGGGCAACACATTCTAATTTTCCGGGTTCATCAAGATCGTCTCTCAGCAGGTCCGATACCCTATTCTCTGTTCTGGTACCTCGACAAAGACTTTTAATGGCGACTGTGACAAATTCTCAGGTGAACATCGTTTCAGTAAATATGGAACAAACAAAATAAGAATGATTATTAATATTGTGTTATTTAAAATTATGTTAGATTTTCTTCCTATTTTACAATTGGTCTAAGGAAAGCTGTGATCGTCTGGTCGAATTAACAAGAAGTTGTACTCTATGGATGTGTGCTCGAACAAGCCTATCTAGTTCAATTTTTTCTCAGAAGTCTGGTCTTTTTTTTAATCAGCCTATCACTCGCAATCCGCCTGAATCATCATCGGTACTTCACCATATTTTATAAAATTGAAATTGTATCGAAGGGTGACTAATTCCTTTGACCACCTGCAGGAAGTGAATCCATTTACAGGCGGGGGAATGGAAGTAGAAGCGTTACTTGGAAAACCTATACCACCCAAGGAGCTAAATTCGCGAATTAGTTTTAAAAGGACGAAGTCGCCGAAATGTTTGACTCAGTTTTTGGACTGTTTTCGGTACGACATTGCAGCAACTGTGCTTCAACAATTTTGACCATCCAATACATCTTCATTACAACCTCTGCAAATCTTCGTTTGTACGGCTTGTGTCGTGTGTTTATTATTTTTCGCAATTTATTTTACAGAAATCTGAAGCATCAAACCACAACACTCAACATTCCCGGAGTGATTAATAACAACGTAAAATTCCTTGAGACACAAGTACTTCAGTTAATATCATTGGACAACGCTGGTAAGATTAAAAGAGGGTGCAAAGTTCAATATTGATTCAAGTTAAAATTCTCGGCATTTTATTCAACGGGACGAGGGTATTCGGTCACTACAATGTTAGGGCTGCTTTTTTTATTTTTTTTTAATCCCACAGAAATTCGACAAATACTTCACCAACACTGGCCAGTAAAAGGAAATAATTCGTCTAATACCATCAGTATTGAGGCTATGCACATTTTTAAACAGACAGCCAGACGTATTCACTTCTGCATGACACCTCTATTATTCCTGAAGAGGTAAGGATATAAATGTAATATATTTAGTGCAGCTAATATTTCTGAGTATATAAAGAAGTAAGACTAGGGTTAAGTCACCATCTCACCATGTCACGGTAGTCATATCCTGCTTCGATGTTCTGTACAGATGGCGAATAGAAGTCGCAACAACACGGGACAATACTATTGGGACTGTCAAGAAGCCGCGACGTCCAAGTGACTCAAAGAGATCTCATCGGAATCTCAAGGTTAATGATTAATAATTTGATTCGTTTGAAATCAATAGTATGTACCACTAGCTGATGGCATTTAACCCCAATAGCAAATAAACTGCAACGCCGAAGTTCAAATCCCAGTCGACATCCTAGCCAGAGACAAAATATAATCCCAGCTGCCAGTAACAATAAATATATGTATAATACTTAGGTTGAAGTGGAGAGATCTCGGCACGACTCTGGCACATCACAAAAGAGCCTCGAGTCGACAAAGAAACACAGGCCTTCTATTTGGGGACTTTGGACAAGTTTCTCGACCTCGATTCCAAATGAAGGCAAAAGTCAAGCGGGAGACGGTTCACTACCGGGTGTCACATCAAAGAGTCCTGGTGAAAAATGGTATTTAACGCTGTGTGACAGCTTTATGGAGGAGTACATACAATATCTTCAAACTTTGGGATTCGTTCGTGTACATTGCAGACATTCGTTGCTGAAAAAGTAAGATTAGACAACATGCTGGCTGCTGACAGATGACAGCGACAAGTACACTTTAACATTCACATGTTTCAGACGAGCTGTGCCGAAGGATATAAATCAGGAACGTATTAGACATATTAGCGGTGCGAGTTTACTTTCAACCGGTTCTTCCCAATCTGGAGGAAGTATCCAGTTCGCTTCCTTCGTCAACGTTAGTCAACGAGGAAGAGATATTAGTGGCGGTGGTGAAAAAATACATTATCTTCAGAAAGCTTCGCTCGGCGGGATAATTTTATTTGAAATGGCTCTATGTGAGCCTTTTTTCTATGTCAATATTTTCGCACTTGAATTGGAACGAATTCAACCTGCAAAAAATCGAAAGGATACCAATTACCAGGTTTGACAATATGGCATATTCTGTATATACTGTGAATTCATTCATTCTTCGACGCCTTCGAGAGGTTTCATAACCGGTAATCGTTCTAATAAAGCTTATCTTTTTGTAATCAGCAGTCTTTGGCGTTTCTGGAAGAATGTGAAAGAATAAAGGACTCGATGCACCTCCACTCTTTCACCTATGATTTCCACCTTCGAGTGTCTCAATCTTATATTTGTGGAAAGCAACTGATCTTCAATCAGGGCTATCATATTACGAAGTTCCTGGATGATTTTGTTAAGTACTATCCCAAAGGTCCCAACTTTGCCCGAAATACTGTTCATACCGGTACGTCTTTGGAAATTATAAAACTTTTGAAGTCTGGACCAGGCTGAAACGTAGATCATTTTATTTTCTAGGAATTGTTACTGTTCAAAATGTTTCGACTCCGTCCCACATTCTGTACGACTACATCCTGAGCCATGAGAAGCTGTACAACATGAAAGTGGTTCAAATGAGTGCTACTTCTGAGAAGGAGGTACTATTTTGTTTTACAGAATGCGCTTCAAATTGTTACGCAAATTTCGCTAGAAATTAATTGCCCATGTTATAAAATATTACGAACTTTGTATGAGCTACAATCCCTGGAATAACGATTATTGTAGGTAAATGAATACATTTTGGTTCAAATCTCAACAAAAAAAGTGGTTTACAATGACAACGAGGATGGAAAACAATCAGACGAATTCGATTTGACTCTACTCGTAGCACATGATGCTCCTCCCATGATATTACATTATTCAGTGGATCCATCTGTTCTCAAACTAAAATACTACATTGTTCTGACAAGTCGGCAGTAAGAATTATTATCTTACATTTTTAACTTTACTTGTAACTATAAATTACCCCATGGTGTTCCTCAATAACATTTCAGGCGAACATCTTTATTGAGTGTCCGATAGTAGTAGATTTATATATTTCGTCAGACTTTTCAGGGTCAACTGTTGTAAATAAGCGGACAGTAATTTTAAAAGGGTCGGACTATTCATTTTCAATAGACCGTATTTAATTATCTAGGTGTCATCAAACGAAAAATAACTACGCCTTGTTTAGACACAGTAGTTTACAGGCAGCTGGTTTGCAACAGTTTACTCTGAGAAGTTTGAGAGAATAAGAAAAGCTATTATATAGATATCTACAGCTAATACTAAGCCAAATTCATTGAAACTATTTGATTATGTAGGGAATTATATCCTAAGATTGGAGCCCTAGGTTTGAAAGGAAAATTATGCGTTGTCAATTCTCCAAATTCCGTTGATCACAAAAAACGCGTGAACGCGGGTAAGGGTCAGTTCAACGAACCGGTTATCTTGAGTCGTCGAGAATCTTTGGAGGAGAAGGGGCAACGTAATTCTGAAGATACGGAAGCCTCGTTATCGAATCTCGAAAAGGAAGTTAGAGATATGGGATATAACCATCCTTACTCCGGGAAGGTTTTCTATGACGGAATCAGGTTAGATTAAGTTCTTGTACCCTACAAGTTTGCTTCTTGTAAAGCCTTGATGCCTTTGCTCTTTGCTGGTATTTTCAGGGAAGAAATGGTACATTACATGGGCTATTTTTCTTCACATGAGCAAATGATGCAACAAATTTTGAATGAGCAAGTCGTATGGGTTGAATCTCATATATTTGAGATTGTAAAAATGGCAACAGTAGATTGTCGAAGAGATCTACTGTGGCAGCGACTTTTAGTCGGTGGTAAAATCGAGGACAAACAAAAATCTAAGAGAGAGGATCTGATTGCACGAGAAACGGTAAATTAAAACATTAAAAGTTCAACCCAGGGAAACTGATCCTGAGTTCAACCATTGCATTAGTGAGATATTTTTGTGAATTTTTTTTAACGCTAGGTTGGTGCTTTGACCTACTGGGAATTCGGAGAGCTGCTAGAACTGACGCACGTCAAATCTTTGAGCATTATGGATCCACGAGTTGCTTCACTCTTGAGGCAACCTATTACGTTTTATCAAGTATGGTTTGCAGCATTTAATGGAGACAGTTTGAAGCTGATGACGTACAGGGTGGCTCGTAACCTGTGTCCCCCTATCCCCTCGGCAGCATCTAGGGAGCCATTTCGCTTGAAAATCCGACCCACGTAGCGGCGATTGTTTAAGTAAAAAATGGAAAAATCTGTCGATGCCACCTTTTTTGCTAGAATAGCTCCCTAGATCCCACAAGATTTTCTACGCAAAGCGTTTCACTTTTTGTCCGTCTCCTATTGACTCTGATTGGGCTGCCGAGGCGGGGGGGGGGGGCAAAGGCTACAAGCCACCCTGTACATATATTGGATGATATTACTGAATTTTTTTTTAATAGAGTTTACTTCGATTGATTACCGTTGGAAATCAACATTCCCATCGTTATTTTGTTGCACCAGACCAATCAATCCATCAAATGGCAATTTTTACTCCAAATGTTTCTCGATCAGTTGTCATGCTTGAAATTAATCTTGAGAAGCGCACTTCGGTAAGTCCGAATATTAAAGTACTGATTAATTCTTATTTTTACACATAGTAATTTGCATTAGGAAGATAAAAGGTTCCTGATGTATTTTTCTGTAACGAGGGAACTTCCCGAGGTGCTACAAATCAATTTCGTTAAAATATTTTTTCTTAGAAAGTACTTCCCCCCAAACTACTACTTGGAAAAAATATTCAGTTACGACGGGTCTCTAGTTGTCTCCCAGAAAAGTTTATATTTTTTGAAAATCGAAACGCCAAAATCTTTATGGGATTTAACACACAAAAATACTATTTTCAAAGGGATTCTCAGGATTTTTTCGAAAAATCTTAAATTCTCACAAGTGCTAACACTGAAGCTGAATAAAGTTGAAAGTACGCAAGGTTCCCCCAGTAGTAGGGAAATATTTGTACCGAGTGAAAAGTGGTATCCCTAGTAGTAGAAAATAACTCGAAACGCAATCAATTGTAACTGAATATTTTTCCAAGTTGTAGTTTGGCGGGAAGTACTTTCGAAGAAAAAATACTCGAACGAAATTGATTTTTAGCACCTCGAGTACCCTTGTAAGTACTATAATTTCACCGTTTCTTTTTCTGATTAAAAATGTTATCAAATCGCTTATTAAATATTTTTATGTTGCCAGGATTTAAGCGTTGTATTCAAAGAGCTGAACGAGAAAGAAGATGAGAATAAACCGATAGTGTTAGAAACAGAAATTTTAAATTTAATTGAGTCAGTCATCAATGTGTGCTGCTATTGCTCCTGGGCTAATATGGTTTAAGCGAGCTAGGTACTTGTGATACGTTATGTTTTAATTTGAGCAAATGATATTTTCATAATATCAACTCTGAAGGTTAATATTTAACAATCGAATTGTGCCAATGATTACAAATTGTGTAAGTTACGTTTACTGCCCCACAACGCATCAACTAACTACTAGTCTAAGAAACTATGAGAAAAATAGTCAGGTATGTCTTATCTTTACGTCTCAATGCAATTCGAAGATAGTTTATGGCCAAAAGGTCACCAGCATAAACTCACATATCATTGTCTAACCATTACCTTCGGAATGATTTCTGGAAGTGTTCATGAGTCGGGTCGGCACGTCAGCCCTCCTCTATTTGCATACTTGTATGTTTGAATGTGCCTTGGATTATCACACTAATAAAGAATCAAATCAAATCAAAATCTCCACCGTCTCTCCGTGGGAGAGAGCGGCGAGGCCAAAAGGAAAGACGGAGGACGGTCATTCCACTCACACACCGACACTTCCTGACTTCAACAAAGGCACAAAGGCCAACTTTGATTATCTAAACCGGAGAAGTGGGTTGAGTGACATACCATTCCAGATTCCAATTCGAAATCGCACCAGGAATTTCATCTCACGTGCCCTTGGTCAGAAAGTTCAGGAAACTGAACTCCACAACTTCAACTGTGATTAACGTAATGGGTCGTGCCATTCATGTTTACTCTCGGAGGCTGCCGAAGTCGATGAATGCTCGCCTTATTTTGTTACTTGGGTCAATCGACCTTGACATTTCTGAGTCAAATTCCGCAAGTTCACAAGCCGCCGTACACATAAATTTGCCACAATTGTGTTTAAACACGTCATATTTTGTTTTAGATTTAATTTTCTTCCGATATTATTATTAATCGTTTAATCTGTTTTACGATGTAACATGTGCATTGTTGAAACAATTATGTATAAGAGATTTGTAATCAGAGTTCTCAAAACTTGATTTTTAATAAAAATACTTTTTAATAAAATTTCCATTTTTGACATATTTATTAGAAGTGCACAGACCATACTATTTCTAATTTTCTAAGGTCTGACTTCGAACAGATTCAGAAAATTGAACCAGTAGTTTATTACTTTCGAATACACAAGACACTAATTTTTATTCGCTTAATTTGGGAGTACATTATTCTGTTTTACGAAAATTCAGTACTTATAACAAAATGAATTTTTTTGAGATGTTACCCGATATTGTAGAATATCGAAATTTTGCGGAATAAATTAATGGGTTTATACGGTATTGTCATTCCAACATGTGTATACAGTCAATTTATTTGCAATATTATTTCCGTTACAAAAATCAACTATCATCAAAGTACATTCGTCCACTGCCGTGCTTTTTCATATAGCGTCTGTACGATTTGTACTTTGCACTTTCTGCCATTTGTTTTTTAATTTCTTCTTCTTTTTCTTTCTTCCAATCCTTCAGACAGACAGACTTTTAACACGGGTAGCTCCGAAGAATAAACAAATATAGGACGTTTATGTGCATTACCTCAAAATTTTCCCGAATCCATAGTTTCATTTCTAAGTAATCCTCTTTCTCCTCTTCTGGAATTGCCTGTATTTGAAATTAATTAATTAGTAATTAATTACAGTAGCGAAGGGTAACGGAAAATGAATATCCAACGAATTACAGACCAACATCCTCCAAACCGTAATGAGTAATGCTCCCTGCCATTTGTTATAGTATAATACAAAAAGGTGGAAAATTAAATTACTTCGAACTGAGTTTGACTGAAACACATTAATTTGCGTATCATGTAAAATTTCTCTTCAGTTCCGTATTCTTCTTTATTTATATTAAATCTCCAGATCCACATAGTATACCATATCACATAGCGATAGAAAGTTAAAGGGAAGAGAATAATTTGCATCCATAAAACGTCTGAGATCTTTGGCTTCGCATATCCTCCTTTAATTTCCATCTTTGATTCTAGAACAGTCCGAATAATTCGGTCCTCTTCTGCCCGAATTTCTTCTTTGTTTCGCTTCTTGATTTTACGAATCTTCGAAACAATGTTCCAGAAATATGGAATTAGTCAAATTAAATTCACTAAACCTAAATTAAGAAATAAACCGTCTAAAACTATTTCGCTACCACTGACATCGTCAAGTAATCCCTCCTCATTAGCAGCATTCAATGCCATAGTGCGATATTTTGGTTGCGCAAATAAGTAACGCATACCCGAGCTCCACCTATTCATCAACGATAATTGTTATTCAATGAATTCGTAGAGCCATCCACTGTAATAGTAGCATTATATTTACCTAAACAGTGCTGTGTAATATTGAAATACGGATATGACAGTTATGGTCACTATGATTACGATTCGAACGTCCACTTTAGGGCTCATCTTCCTTTTGTAGTACTGATAATAATGCTGGTAGCGCTCCTCTGGGTGATCCAACATGTAGTCATAGTCGCTACCTATATAGACAGTGTGTTTCAGAACCAAGTATCTATTCGCCGTAATTGCCTTATTTTACTTAATTTAAAATGCGAGATAGCGATTTTCTTCAAAATTTAAGGACGAGTCTGATGAGCTACGTCCCAATACATTGTAATGCGCGCAGCGCGCGCTATCAATAAAAATAACGTGGTGGCAAATGTAATGAACCGCCCTAAAAGGGATTGACTCCAAATTTTCCACGGAGCTACTCATTGACGTGTTGAACATGTTTAATAGGAAAGCAAGTCGATAAAAATTCCAGGGTCACCGCTAGAGGTCGCCAAATGTTGACATGGGATCCTTGTCCGAATGGCATCAAACTTTGCACACTGCTTCTCCTCGACTTCCTGAACAATGCTTAATGGATCATGAGACTCAGAAATGCCGTGGCTCTCTGCTAGATGTCGATGTGTTGCTGGCGAAGTCTTCTAGCGCCAAGCCTTGATATCTGTCTAAAACTCAGCGTTTGCTTAAATAACCAAGTAAATACAGCGTCACAGATAATCTTTACTTTTGCTCCCCCCCGCCGGCAGTCCAACCAGGGAGCCGGACAAAAGTGAGATAAACATTTTGTACAGAATGTTATCTGGGAGCTGTTCCGTTTGAAAATTCGATGCGATGCGCGTAGCGACACTGACAAGCGCTTAAGTAAAATGGAAATAGTAAAATAAAATATACACGGAGTACGTTTCAAATTGAATTCTGTCTTTATTCGTTTCCAAATCCGCTGGTTGAATGTGTTAATATAATCCGGAAAACCGATTTTAAAGCAACTACAGTGGTAGTCTGTTATCCACCTCAGTTCTGTCCTCAATGTCAACACGGAGAATTTTTATGTATTTGGGGACATAAATGTTGACATGATGCAATGGAAGCCGGATACGAAATCGGTGAAAACCATGATTCGGCAAACTGGCAGGCAGTCGAAATGTTCCTTCCCTCCGAATGACAAAACGGTGGCCATGTGTCCTCCGAATTTTGATGAGCAAAAAAAAGCTCCAATTTTCCATTTTTGATGACCAAAAAAAAACGTTCCCTCCCTAAAACAAATTCATGCCCTCCGAATAACCTCGTTATGACTATGACGTTATGGAACATTTCGACCAAACTGGATGCCGTCAGCTCATTACAGAACCGAATCGCGTCACCAATGATTCCGAAAGTTTAATCGATTGATTGAACTTTGAATCCATAGGTGTGCGTCTGGGAACGGAATAAAATTATTTCCGAATTTTTCTATTTCAGTTTCTAATGGCAACGGTCAACAATGTACAACAAGTTGAAAAACTATCAAAAACGATGCCGTGTCCCAAAGTTATTTCCCTAATTTACGTCAAATTCATGTTTTTGAATATGAACGTAAGTTACTCGCGAATTAGAAAGTGGCCTTTATTAGCACACTGCTCAAAATTAGACCAGTCTACCCTAATTACCAACTGTTCTGATAAAAATACAGCCGGAAACATTAAATCCGGAATTTCCGACCACGATATAATACACACTTGTCGGAAAGTACCCAGAAGGCCCGGCCCGTGCTCACCACAACATGGTGCATAAATTTCTCCACTGATGTAACTAGAAAAAATTTCTGAATTCTTGTCTAACAAGTAAACCTATTTCGATGATAAAAACCAATCGACCCAAAAACCATTCAGATAGGTCAAACCAGGTGTCC
>JAQFYE010001281.1:0-24190 GCA_034694305.1 Protaphorura glebata | reverse complement strand
ATCTATGAACTAGGCTCTGTGTTGACGAATATCTCTTGCAGTTCTCTGGTTTGAATTAAACGTCTAAATAAATAAAATAAATAAATAATATCAACTGAGATTTAGAATTGTTTCCCCAATTTTTATCCCCGGGTTAGTTCATGTTTGACAAGAAACTTGAATTCAGCAGTAAAATTTAGAAAACTAGCGAATGTAATCATTTTCCGAGTGGTAGAGAATTGCCAAATTTTCATCAGAAATCTGACAAAATGTTCGTTAAACAACTCTCATCCGAATAAATCACATACAATATCCTAACTATCCAATAGCGTCGATACCACGCAGTTTATTCTGAATTAGTTTGAATCAGCAATAACCCCATTGCTGATATGTTAGAACTTTATACTGAATTTGACGTCGGAATAGTATATTTAGCGTTCACAATTCACAAACCTGTGTGGCAATCCACAAATGTGTTCTGCGCAGGTTCCGGCGGTGGTGGTGGTGGCGCTTGGGTCGTCGCTCTTGTTGTTGGTCTTGTCGTAGGTCGGGTTGTAGGTCGCGTTGTAGGTTTCATAGTAGGGGGCGCTGTTGGAACGACTGGTTCTTCCTTATGTTGCGTACACCCTGCCTTATCTGGCCAATCGCACGTCATGCTATTCGCATTCCAATGGAGACCTGACGGGCACATTTGTAGAATTTCGTTCCCGGAATTACATGTGTAGTAAGCGTTGCAGTTTGTCGGATGTGGTTTGCTGGAATATTGGCACTGCTCAATGTGAACAGGATCCGGTTTTTGCGTCGGTGGCGGCATGTACTCGGACTCTGATACATTCGGTGTCGGTCTTATAATTGCTGGAGGTGAGGCTGAAATTGTTTAGAAAATATGAAGGATTACAGGTTTGTCTGTGATGTCAGATGTCTATATTATTTTTGGTAAGCTATTTTGCAAGATAGCTTCCTAATGAGTCTAACTAAAAGCACGCTAGGCGAAACTATAGACTATTTTACTGGCGTTCTAAGAATTCGTTTTTAGCTAACAGCCTAATAAATCAGGTACGGCCATTAGCGATCATTGATATTTCATTACATGGTTTACTGATATTCTGACAACAGCAAATTGTTTCCTGAGCGGCAGGTGCAGGCGCCACAGTCGAAGTTGAAGGTTTAAACCACCAGGTCACTGAACCTGGCTTTGGAGTACTGTCAGGAATCCACCAAGGAGAGGTAGTGCTTAGGCTTTGACCTTGCGTACTCATTGTACCGCTTCCGTGAGTGTCTTTTTTAGAATGTAATCGAATATTAAAATATGCGGATATTAGCCAAATTTCTAAAAACTAACCTAGTTTTGGACAATATTCATTTACAAGTGCAGAAAATATGGAAGCCGAGGATATTAAATGTGGTTCTTAAATTAGTCTTGTAACTTGGCCAGATATAGGTATCCAGCATTCGACTGAGAGCTGGCTCGATATCCCCAGAATCCTTAAGAATTGCGAAATCATAATTTGCACTTACTACTTGTCGCTCCACAACCTTGTTTCCTCGTGTCGAAAGGAATGTTCAGAAGCTCATCAGCCAGAGTTCGAAGCAGGGGATGGTCACCTCCACAACAAACGTTCGTAAAATCGTCCAGATCTAATGTGAATACGAAAGCTCCGCCAAAAGACTTTGTTTTGACATAAAGTGCCTTCCGTTTCACGAATTCTAAGTCATCATAACCGACCCATTGATTTCCCTTGTGAGAGTAAGGACCATGACTCCCAGTAGAACTCTTTCTTACTTTCCAGCCGTTCTCCCGAACTGTTGGGCAATATTAAATTCAAATTTTAGGTAGTTTTATTATTGACTTACATCATTTTTATCGAATTACTCGACAAACGTATCGTTGCTCACCGTTTTTACAGATTTCGTAGTAAGCCAGCATTCCCTCTTGTCGAGTAAAATCTCCGGCCAATCCTGAAAAATTAAGCCATCAAAATAGAAAAAAAATATTCCATAGCGGTGACCTGTACCACTATATACATATATATACTATACACATATACTATATATCCTGTATCACAATGGACAGACAATTTGCGACTTTAGAATAAAGTGTTTCCCCGGTATTTCCAAGTATTCTAATTACCTGGTCCAACGGCCAGGCTACCCAGTGAGGAGTCAAATTCATTCTCCAAGGTAAAACTTTGACCATACAAAGGTATGCCGAGGATTAATTTGGAAGCATCCGCTCCTTTAGATATGTAGTATTCCATTGTGAAGTCCTGGGATAGGAAATATAATCTTCTTTAACTTCATAACAGCAATTTCAATTTATTTTTCCGAACAAAATTATTTACCGAATTGTATGTTCGCTTCAAGTCTTCGGACTGTGGTCCTGCGTACAAGGGTGACAAATGACCAGTACGTGATTCCCAGGATCCATGGTAATCATACGTCATGATATTCATGAAATCCAAGTACGCCGATATTTTAGGGACATCGTAGGCAGCATCAATCACCTCCTTGTATCCGGATAGCGAGGCTACGACGAGTAATCGCTCTGGTGTCATCGCCATTTTTAGTTCCTAGATAAGTTCAAAAATTAGCCGTAATAAAATATAATTACACATTTAGAAAACTGTTTTCCATATAAAATGAAGACCAATTCAGAAATCAGAAACAGGATCATGTCAAGTATTACCGATTCGTCACAAGATATTTTGCTTCATTGTTTGAAAGATTATGACAATACCCTTGACTCAGGGTACTTGAAATTACTTCCCCTAACCTTTTAGCATGTCTGAATTTACAAGGAGTTCGTTGCAAGTCCGAAATTTAAATACTCACGTATAGGAGGTCACTGAACGCATTTTTGTCACTCGTAGGACCCTTGAGACAATCCGATTGCCAGCAAACAGGGTAGTGCCAGTCAAGAGAGATTCCATCAAATCCATACTTTTTAAGATAGTTCACAGCCTCTCTAGCAAACTTTCTTCGGTTGACCTCTGAATTAGCCAATGCACTGTACTTGCTGTCATAAGAGTCGGACCATCCACCAACGGCCAGAAGTACTTTGAGGTATGGATTCCTGAGTTTCAACTTGACCACGCGTTCGTAGAATTCTACGAACAAAACAAAATCAGTACATAATGTGTGTGTGTGTGTGCTTATAGTTTTAGGGTGTCTCAAATATGGCCAATATAAGACATTAACATACATATGATACTAATGCGGCACGCTATCTTGCTCAGAAAGAATGCTTCACTTATAGTGAAAAGTAAGCTTCTTTTGGATCTGATTGAATTTGTGAAATGTTGTACATAATTAACTTCCTGGAAAACTTTTGGTTCTGCCTCAAAAATTCTAACCGTTTACATATGGCCGCTGGAAATACATCGACCAAATGTACTTTGTGACGCAACGAATGCATCACGGATTTCTATGTCCTAGCTCACAAAGTGCATTTGACTAGTGTGTTTCTAGGGGCCAAATTGTTAACCTGGGGAAGAGCCTTCACAAAAGTTGTTCGGCAGTTCAAGGGCTACAATATATCAAAACTTCAGTCAAATACAACAGTCTACGTTTTACTGTGCGGTGTTCTTTGCTGAACTTCAAAGTACGGGATAAGATAATCAGTTTCGTACTTTGGTATTTTGAATGCTACGGGTTTATCACTCTAACAAAGAAAGAAACAAAACAAACACACGGGTACATATCTATTATCTATTATTTTGCCAATACTTACTGTTCTCTTCGTCAACGGATGGCTCGGACGCCTTGATGGAGATCTTGTTTCGGTCATAGGTGGCGTAAGAATAGATGATATGAGTACAAAGTCTTGGATCAACATACTCCGGAACATATCGACCACCATTTTCCTCTCGAAACCATCCCCAATTAGCAAAGTAACAAACAACGCGATAACTCTCCGGCTGACTTTGATAAGTTGTTAACGCAGATCTTTCTTTCCATGTCATCCCTGCGCTTGAAACTCTTGATTCAACTGCTGCGCGATTGAATCCTCCGCCGGAAGAACTCTGTGTGTGGAATGTAAGACAATACATGAGCATGTGAAACTTTATAAATGTGAACGGGATAATTATAAAGACTAACCGGCCTAGTCAGCTCATTCCATTCACCGCCGTCCGAATTCCTAGTATCTGGACGATTTTGGCTGGTTGGATGGGACTCTACATGTCCACGATGGAACGTACTATCGACAGTGGAAACATCTGGACTCACATAGGAATTTGCTTTATCGTTATGACCATCGATTTCAAATATCGACTCCACGTGACCTCGTTGAAATCCAAGATGGTGTCCAGTTCCAGTACCAGAACTTGATGGAACCGATTTGGAGACATCCGGTCTTTTGTTAAACAAATTGCTAAAATCGAAATTATAATTGGAGAAATCCCGAGGTGGGAGGTCATTTTGTTTGACATTATTTTGATCGTTCTGAACCTCATCATTGCTACCGTCTACATGGGCCTCGACAATTTCTGCATCGTCCATATTGTCAAATTTCGGTGGACGCTGGACCGGTATTTCATGGTACTGATGCTGGTCTTGTATTACCGGTTGATGGTGTTGCGATATCGGTTGTTGGTGTTGCGATATTGGTTGATGATGATGCGATATTGGTTGATGGTGTTGCGATATTGGTTGATGGTGTTGTGATATCGGCTGTTGGTGTTGCGATATTGGTTGATGGTGTTGCGATACCGGTAGATGTTGTTGAAGCGCATGTTGCTGATTTTGGTGGAAGACACCATGGTGCTGATTTGGCCAGTTTTGCTGATTTATCATATGTTGTTGCTGTAATTGTTGTTGATGTAAATGCTGATAATAATTTCCGTGTTGCGCAAGGTGGTTCATTTGAGCCAAATAATTTTGCTGATGTGCTTGTACATGAGGATGCGCCGGTGCAACGAGATTATTCCAAGCGGATGGCAAATGATAAGACCAATGTGGCTGCTGATACTGATGATGCTGATGCAGGGCATGCGCATAAGAATATTGACTATTTATTGGTAAGACTTGTACTTGTAAGGGATATTGGAAGGAATTATGACCATCAGTCCTTTTTAAAGTATTGGCGGACGCAGCATTTAGCCAAAATGAGTAACCAAATGGGGACATTCGTGTCTGGGAAGTATGGCTTCCATGGAATACTAGTGGTGAATACGATAGTTGGCGTGGGGTCCGTTCTTCTGTAGTCGTCACAATTAATGATAACAAGCATAGGGCCACCGCCAAATTTACTTCCTTCATCTGGAATTTTTTTTTTCAAAAATGAAACCGTATTGTAATTATGTTAATTTACATTGTTGTTGAGCTGAGCGAGCTGCCAACGGCCCTACGGGAGCAGTCTACCGGTCTATCGGTAATCTGTACTGCCCACAAGTCATCAGCTCAGCAGGCTGTACAATATTAATCAAATGAATGAAAATGAAGATGATCCGATATGGTCTTGGTCGGTTCATAATATTCATTTTGTAATTTTGCAAGTGTACGGCATACAGTAGTCGTATTGTTACAACCCACATGCATGGATGCTTTGTTCCTCAAGACTTCCTGCTGCAATTTACTTTTGCATCTCTTGAAAAAATTGGTAAGATATATATCGCAAAAAAATTGTCTGAGGAAGTGGTTACGATTTAATTTTTTTCTTCTTCTTGCTTTTCCCCCTGAGGAGACAGACTAATTTGCACAATTGACTAACCGTGATAGAACCACGTGACCATTGTAAACTATATATGCTGTGTAATTCTATTTTTAATTTCCATAATTATATGTCACTGGCGACAAGTTTTATTCATAATGATAAAACAAGCCTTGCCCTCAACTCGTAGAATTCAAAAGACCTGAGACCTCGAATTTCAATCCTGCGACATATACACGCATAAAACGCTGTAATTAATATTGTTATCCTATGTCGGGAGATTTAATGAATGATGACTCGTGAATTGGCGTTACATTAGTCAGACATGTTAAACGGTGCTTGCTTCGGGGATAGAATTTGTAAATCAATAGAAATTGGAGTTAGACAAAGGAACGTCTAGGAATCACAATCGGCATGTCATGGATGGAATAGATTTTGTCGGATGGACTTAAGTACATCAACCTCAGGCTTGGAAAAATTGCAAGTCATTTTAAAATTGTCATGCATGCAGATCTAATTAAAATCAAGTCCTTTGTCTCAAAGCGATGCCTTGCATCCGCGTATGTATGCATTTGCGGGTGTGTAATGTTTGTTGTATATGTGTTTGAAACGATTTCCTTCAATCCAATCCAATCTTCTTATTTATTCAAACAAACAAACGAGTTAAAGGGATGGACTAATATGTATTTACTAACCACACACATAAATCCACTACATACAATGATTAGTTAGTTGGTCCTATTATTATGTAATGTCATTCTGAGTCATTGTCATTGTCAGTGTTAGGCTTGGCTTCGCTTAAGAATTGTGCGTCTGAGGATGACTTCTTGGAGTTCCGCGTGTCACCGCGGGAGGCATTCAGGTTAAGGCGTCAAATTTTGGCGGACATCCGGAAATGATCGGGTTTTCATTTCTGAGCCAATTTATTTAACATTCTGTATCTCAATATTTAGTCCAAATAGATGCGTCCGAGTACACTCGGACTAGCTAAGATGGAATACATTCGGTTAGTCCGAATGCACTTAAAAGTGAACTGTCCAGCCCAATAAAATTGGATTTATTCGGAATAATTCTTTCTCTAGATTATTTGACCGAATAAGAACAGTTTGGCGGAAAAGTTCCGCCGCTTCTCCCAGTGCCAGAATAGAAAAGATGAGCTGTCCGAAAGAGTAAAATGGCTGCAAAAATGCAAACACTCGAGGTTTTCATAGGTTTGGACTAGTACGCCCAATTGTAGTTGCCCTAGGTCTGTGTTAAATTGACGAATCCAGTTATATTTGTTTTCTTAAGGATCCTCAGGTATCATTTTGGTGAATTTGTCGAATGTTTCTTCTTTTGGAAATGTCTGAGGAACGAAAACCCAAAAATTGACATTTCATGCGCAGAGGCTGTAATTTGACAAGCGCACCCTGCATTTATAAATATTTTGTCATTGTTTATCTTTCAATCAATGTCAGAAATTCTAGTCCGTCAGGCCTTCTAATCTAATTGGACGCTAGGAGGGATTCGTGAGGTGATTCCATCTATAAACGCAGATGATCGAGTCTGTTGTGGAATATTACAGAGAAGGGGTGCATTTTTGCAATATCGTACTACATTTCGCAGAATTACGAAACAGACGTAATTTGGCAAGAGAAACGTGGAATATTTTTGGCACAGGTGTTACGAATACGAACAACAGGTCTTCCAGGATTTTGACCTCAGTCATATATTTCTCTCTTACTCACCGCCCCTGTATTCTAATGATTGATCTGATTCTGTCCGTCTATATGATTAAGAGATTTGCAAAAATCGGTGTAATGCATGGACAACTATTGCCATTGGGCAAACAAATTAATGCGCAGATTATCATATTGATGATGAATGTTTCTATCTCGTGAAAAATAAGTTGGATTGATTTTTTACATGGAAAATCGGGGTTTATATCAGGTTAGATTTGCCTACAAAACACCTCCCCTCCGTCCGCCAGCAATTAAGATGTACTTAAATGATAAGGCGAGCCGAAACCGAGTTTCTCTGAACTATGGAATTAACTCTGGTCTGGATTTTGAGTAAACATTCACGACTACAATTAGAAAAAAATTGAAGCAAGAAGAAACCGGTTGAGCAAGGCAGGCACAAATATTTTTGATTACAAGTATCGACGTATCACTTTGTTACTTCAGTATTCATTCCATTCAAGTACGCCAGAACACTTAACAATGTACACAGGGTGGTTCAAAGTTATGATCATCAAATCAACTGATAACCTAAATTTTACCGAACTACCCTGTACGACCTGGGAGGAGGACTATTGGCTATCATAAATCATATAAAGTTAACCGAACGGATGACCATTCAGACCAGACTGGTAGTAAAATTAAATTGAGACGCAACAGTCTGGACATTTACGCTGTAGTAAAAAAGAAACAAGATCGACAAGGTGAATACCATCCAATGACCTCTTCTCAAGCATGTCGTCACAATGATAATACTCGGAAACTACAGGAAACTGTAAAAGGAGTTTGAGTCTCTAATTATTCAAAGACAGATTTCGAAATTGTCAACCTGATCCATGGTCGGAATGGTTACTACGTTTTACCGCATACCATGTGCGTGAATGTTTCTTTTCATTCGCAGCGTAAACCTGTCTTGAGACTATGTGGTGCAAATTGACCCTTCTAATAAACCGGATAGTGGATACTTATTCCATTTCGGACAATCTTAGTCCTGGTTTCTAAAAACTGATCAAATGTTCGCTTGATCTGATATCTGAGGCATCTCTGACATAAACTATTTAAGTAGAAGAAATACACAAATTCTGGCAGGCAATTCAAGCTCTCTTTCAATTCAAACTCTCTTTTTAAACCAATCGGTTTAAAAAGAGAGTTTTCTAATAGGAGTTTTTATTATACAAGGAAATCATTCTGTGTAAAATTGACGATCATATTTGAATCTGCCTTTTACGACGATTTTCAATTAACGAGTAATTTTATGGTTGATGTGTGAGGTCTTAGAAAGGTTTCAAATTCGTTCAATTCTAAGTCTACCAACAATAGCCAATTACGTTAATGTAAACGCGATTAATCAAATCAGCTTCGACTCATAGAATGTAATAAATCCAGTTCTACGTTTCTGGCCTGTTTATCTAAAAGCAACAATCCAACCTTTCAGTACCAGTTCAATCGGAATTAAAATAATGGATTTATCAACGGATTAATCAAAACTTGATTTCAATCAATCAATCAAATGTTGTTCATTCTTCAATTTGCCAAAATACACTGCACTGGCAGATCAATTAACTCGAACTGATTGATGTGGTGTTCTGAGAATCGCAGATGTCACTACTTTAGATAAATGCCTAAACATTATGTCATCAAAAAGTCATTCGAACCAATCAATTACAGATGGTGCGAAGCATTTTAAAATTTTTAATTACAAGCGTTAATCTAGACGAGCTATAACCAAAGCCTCAGTTTTATAGATCTTGAATATTTTCTTCTGAGGTCTTACATTACAATTTTCATATATTTCTCCCGCATTGGCCGAAATTATAAGCATTTTTCTCTATCTTCTGAGGTCGGTTCGACCGAAAACCTGTTCGAAAGTTCTTGTTTTTTTATTCTCTTCGCTTTCAGAAGATCTTTCCTCCAAACCTAATTAATGGAAGACGATTTATTTATAACGTCAATTCGAATATACCGGAACACTTAAGTCACTTTTTTGTACTTGTGTAATTATGGGTGTACGCACAGGCTGCTCTGCTAAGAAAAAATACATTCGCCATACATTATACCATGAATTTGATACTTGAACTTAAAATGTCTGTGAATGCATGCTGTTAGTTAGCAGGTAATTTTTGGAGTTTCACATCTTGCACGTGTTAATTACACAAGAACAACGCAGTGTAAGTGTAAATGCAATCAGATTATTATTATCCCATTGCCGCCGCATTTTCACCGTTATCACCTTTTTCCCCGGGGCTTCCACATTTAAAACATCACGTTTGTACCAATTTAAATGACAGTCAGTCCGTCATTCCATGAGGTACAGTATTAAGATGTAACACTAGAATTGGACTGAAATCTTTAGGATTTTCCAATTAGAACAGATTTCCGAGCGTATCGAATATTAAGTTGTCATTTTTCGCTACTATGTGAGCTTGTGATGCTGAGGGTTCGATCCGTCGGGCACAGATGGGGTATTTTTTTGTTTGGTTGAAACTTTTCTACTACTAGGCGTAATTTTCCAAGAAAAGAATACAGCTCTTCACTGTATGATGTTGAATACGAGATATTAGCGCAGATGACGTAATCTCTATTCCGCGACAATATCGGGGAAAATTCGTGACAAGTTTAGTTGCTCTGAATTTTACATGCAGATACCGTTCCTTGTCAATCAGTCAAACTTATTCGTATATTTAGAACAAACAAGCTACTGTAATCTGTGATTCCCGTAATTCATTTCGCACGAGAACCCAGGACATCCATTTCGTAATTCATATTCGTACCGTCAAATGAATACACAATCATTCCATCCTTCCGACGTGTGTAATTTGTACAATTCATCCAAACTGTCATCGTTAAATTTCTCCAGTCTCATGTTCCCAAGTCCCGACTCGTTTTTTACTGACATTTTTTTTTGCGAAGAACCGTGTGTTCCACAAAAAGGAAAAACATGACAGGAAGAATGTCTTGTCATTTTGAACTGACAACAACCAAACAACAAGAATACGTTGCATTGCATTTGCATTAGCTTTAGAATTTTGCTCTTTTTCCTCCTACAATTACCACGACCATATAAGTTTTTACAAGACCGAATGCCCAAATTCGTGGTTTAAGAGTCCAAGTCAGGTAGTCAGTCAATCCCCGTAAAAATTTACATAATAAGACACATATAGGCAAGGCAAAAGGCTTAAGTCGAAATTATTAATTTATCGTTTTACGCACGCCTCGTACTGTACGTTACCGTGAGTCCACACGGACACAGATACGGATTAATACTATGTATGGATCTTACAGAGCATTCGACCGACCGACCGAATCTTTCATATGATTTTGCATTTTTTACATAATCAAAACACACAACTATGTTCCGGTCTTCTGGATTTTCAGGACAAATCAGATTTGTATGGATATGGATGGTACAGTCTTTTTTAGAATTTTTGAATTTCACCAAATTATTTCTAAAAATTATTTCGAACAAGCGAAAAACCCATTTTTACAATTACCCGGTGCGAAATATGCTGGAATTATAGCCTGTACTGGAAAAAGATTCTTCCGTGTGTTAATGCTTAAAATACCTTACGATTTGGTTCATGCTTATTGGGCTCAATCTCTCAATCGACAGAAACACGTCATTATTTTCGAAAAGTTCACCGATGCTATCTTTTTGCTACCTTTTTTTAACTATTGTCTGACCGGTGCGGTCTGGAGAAAGTCGACGAGTAATAATATTGACATTCATTTTTTTTCAACACTGATTCCATTTTTGAACACGCTGTACTTTTAGTTTGTTCTAAAATCTAAAACTGGTATTACTAGTAGCTAGAAAATTCTGTTCAGATTTTGTGGAATAATCGGAAGACATTTTAGAAAATTCTGGTATGATCCTGAACCGTATGCACTTGACCTAAAAATGTGCATAGACCGGAACACATCTGAACCTACGCACCGATACAACACCACCGGGACGTCATATTTTATGTATGGTCTGAATCTCTGAAAAGTTACGTCGTGTTGTGTTTATGATTTTTTCTCCTGTGGAATTTTTTTTATTTCCTTACACGTGCAAGTTATTTACAATGTGGCCCTCCGGTCCTTAAGTCCTACCGTACCGCAAACACTTGCACTTGTACTTGTATGCACATTGTTGGGGGGTACTTAGCAAAAGAAGCTACCCTCCATAATTAACAATCAAAAGCGTAGGACCGTAGCAGCAGCGTATAATGAGGAACATTTTTTATGACCTTAGATTTCGTCTAAAATTTTGTTGAGTTGAATAGAAATTCAGACACATACCTTAATTGACGGACAGTCTTGTGAATGCGATTGTGGATGTCGAGTTTTCCTTAACCTCATCTCATTTCATTTGACGTTCAAAAAAGATTATTTGTTCGTATTGTTGTTTTTGTCCCTATTTTTTTGAATATCACTGCACTATACACTGACTTCAAGTCAAGTCTCATTAAATTATGCAATCTGTTGGTGTCAAAAGGGTCAAATCCTTTCTTGGGATCAAATGGAAATCCACTCCACTCCAGACTCCTGCACGCAAACAAATCATTATGTCAAGTTCAATTACATATACAGAATATCCATTACACCCAGCAGTCTATAGGCACATGTGTGTGATTTACATCTAACAAAAAACATGTAATATTCAACTAATACCATATAATGAACAAACAAATAAACAAAAACAAAAAGTCATTACACTAATTAAAAAATTCATAATCTTTGACAAGCTAATGAGAAAAAACAATTCCCACCTGAGTTTGGATAATTCCGAGTATTTCCAAATTTTCCTCCAAAAATACAAACTGGAAAACTGATGCTAAACCTAACACTGACACTCGGACTTATGTATTTTTGAAAACCAAGTCAAAATTTCTTCACGTCATATTTTGACAATTTTTTCGGCATGTACTTTTAATTTTTTGCGAACGCACGACTGAGCAAATTTTTTGATTTCAAAACCACAAATTATAAATTTTGGAACCACAAATTACTAACATAGCGGTAAAAAAAATGTTAATGACTGATAAAAAATGAATGAGGCGCGGCAGTCGTTTGGATTTGTTACTTGACTACTAGTAGTTACTGTCTAATTTGCACTTGAGCTGAAGAGCTGCTAAATTGTAAATGCCAAATGATAATATTGAGCGTGACTCGTTTGTACCATGCAGGTAGGCATACAAAAGTTGAATGAATGTGTTCAATGTATTGCAATTGCAAGAAAAAAGTTTAAAAATTTGAATGAAGAGTTGAATTGCAAGTTCGAAGTGAAACGTGCCGGCGTGGTTTAGAGGATCAACCGATTGTTATGTTCAGGAAACGGTTCGCGGACTGATGGGACGCTTCTCAAGTCGTTGGACTTTTATTGAAGTTGTGGAACATCTCATCTTCAGTTTTTTAGTCAAACGCTCACTTACATCAGCTCAGCTTGCGCTTTCGACACCACCAGGCAACCAGATTTACCAGATCAACTAAACCCGCATCATTCATAATCATCATCACAGCAGCTTCACAGTAAAAACATACATATTTGCTGTCCGAAGTCAAATGCATGTGGGTTATGTCACACGATACATGATTTCGGTCAATTTACTCCAATTTGGTAGAATTTTTTTTTTCAAAAACCAATAATTCCCATTAATTGACCTTCGCCCTGAGGAATTATCAATTATCTGCGTCTTTCTCGTAGAGTTTGGGTTCTGGCTTTCCAATTCCACCAATGAAGGTTATGGTAGAAAAAGCGGTGAAAACTTTAAAGCAACCATTGTCTGTCAGATGGATCGAACCTCCTACATAGGGAGGTTAAGAGCAGTCTAACATGCTGATTGATTCGTGAAAAAGCAAACGATACCGCACAAAGGACACGCCAAATGATCCCTTATCAGAATTGGCCGCAATTGATGTAGATGCAAAATGCAGCGTATAGACAGGGGACCTTTTTGCCAAACATGCTATGCGGTATCTTTTTACTCGATATACGAAAAACCTTCCATTTGAACCTATAAACCTCCGTATTACTTTTAAAGTCTCTGGACAGGTTCAAGTTTGTGCAGTGACCGAGACCACAGTCGTGTGGTCTCGACATGCTAAGGTAAAATGCATGAGAGAGACGCCATATCATAACTGATGCCATTACGTCGAACATTGAAAAATTCCGAGAGTATTTAATCGAATGTAGGGTGATTTAATGTGACAACTCTCATTGAACACGTTGACATTATTAATTACTACCTAGTGACAAATGTGTATATAGCTTCTTGTAGCTTTTTGCAAATATTAAAATTATGTAAGAAATACGGTTAATATTTTCCCGCAATAGAATCAGATACACTTTGTTACAAGATCAACTCCAGTATTACCCCATGACGCCGTGATATTGGCGCGATATGACAGTATTAGCGTTATACAATCAATCGTTGCCCACCCACACTAACCAATAAATTATACTTGACTGACACATGTAAATATACATATATTTCACCAATTACATCAACAACGGCAAATATTAAATAACGGTTTATTAAATTTTCAATTAAAATAGTTTCAGTCGCATCTACGAATAATACGTGGGAGAAAACAAAATATCAACAACTGAAGATCAAGAACCCGTTTGACCTGTGAAATATGCAAACGGTCTTAAAATATACACGGATCGAATGGACCATCCTTTCAATTCTGGCGTAAGATGTTCTATATGCAATGTATCGTCAAATAAAAAATGACAACGACATGACATGACAGAGAGAAAAAACTGCTACACATAATTTTAACATCTTCCGAGATCCGCCCGACCATTCTCATTCATGGACAATGGACAACAATCATACCGCCGCGCAAGGGTTGATCCTGAAATCCCTTCCGATGATGATCCTTACGACTGATTGAGCAGTACAACAAGTACAAATGTACTTCTGCCTCCACGGATTCTACGTCTCATTCATTATAAAATAAAAAAACAAAAGTCGATCATCTACTTTAATCTTGATTTATGCATTATTGTGGTGGTACATGGTACAGGTTCAGTTATTAGTTGCTTGAGCTTGCTCTTGCTGCGCAAATCCAGGTGAGTCCACATGGTGGATTATTAGGAAGGAATTTCAAGTATTTTGCTGTGTTGCAGCTGCAACGCACGATACAATAATCAGATCACTCACAATTTCAGACCAGGCGCTTTGTTTGACTCATCTCTGGGAGGGGTAATTTAATTATATTCAGGAAAACAACAAAACAAAGAGTTCATTGGCTCATAAGTACTCTATTGAATAACAATACTGCGCTAACCGAAATAATCAAATCAAAAATGACAAAAAAAGGGACGGGATTTTGTGGAGACACTCTTACGAGCAAGTGAATAACAGAAGTGCAAACTATGAATGCAAATTGTTGATATTCGCCAAGAAATAAAATCGGAGGTTGGAAATACAATAATTTTCCAATTCTGCCATTTGCATAAAAATTTTCCATCCCTGACTTGAAAATTGAATTCTGATCCTGCAAAGCGCGAAGGAGGGTTGGGCGAATTCTCCCTCGTAGAAATAGACGATAAGCTATCAATTGACACAAAATGTGTGATATGTGAATTCTGACAAGCACATCTCAGGATAGATAATGAGTTCAGCGTATAACCTACAGTGTATTTTAATTCCTGATCTAGAGATAAGTGCAGTAACTCACAAAACCCCGAAGGTACATTAGCGCACTTCTCAAGTCACCCCGTACAATACTGTCCTTGCTGCACTGTGAAGGCACTAATTAAATGAAATTGTGGCTTGTGCCAGCCGTTAGCCTGTTAGCCATATAAAGTCGATTTTTGGGGTCGAAACCTACACAACATTTGGTGATAAGGTCAACATTACGCTCTGACTAAGATTTGGACGCCAAATAACGTATGCAGGGCACACTTTGAGTCATGTTGTTTTGTATGATAAAATTGAATTAAAACATTTTGCATTAGAATTTGAACTGATTGAGGAAATGAGTTGAAAAAAGAGAACCCCCAAGAACTTGACACTCCTGTGGACTCCTACCTATGTGGCATCACTTTTTGGACATAGACTTTCAAGTTAGTGAAAATTGAAGAGTTCTTGAGTATGTAAAGTAAAATGGCATAAGGTATGAACCGGGCGGGAGTCCATCCATCCAGTTCACTTTTAAGAACCACACCCTCGATCTTCATCTCATCTCAAGACAAAAGTTGCCTTAACTTCGATTTGATGAGTCCTCGAGTATAGTTCAACTTCCAACCCTTTTCTCCTCATCTCGTTGATATCTTCTGAACTGCAAATCCAATTCATGTGGAAAATTCTGCTTTTATTTCGCAAACTCGATCCTGATATCACCTTTAATTCCAAACCATGCAAATGTAATAGCATTTAACACTTAAAACCTTACAAGGGTGACTATTAGGATGCGAAGTCAATTATTCGCAGCAACCAGTTAATAACAGCAGGAAATCAAAAACGCTCGAGTTGAATGCTAGTAAAGGCTGCACTTGCAACCTCGCCAGGGCCAGGGTTCAAGTTGTCGGGCTTGGTTACTTTGATGTACCCATATAGTCTCCAATATAGTCATTCGTCAAAATGATGTGAATTCTGAACCTGTCTTGCAGGGTTGGGGGCTTTTTCCCTCGTAAAAATAGACGATAAGCCATCATTCGACTAATAGTGTGTGATCTCTGAATTCTGTCGTCGCACAACTCCGGATAGCTAACAAGTTCAGCATAAAACACCCAGTGGGCTTGCGCTTGTGTCCACTGTATTTATTTCGTCAATGTACTAGGATGACCTGCTGTAGGCCAAATAGAAAGCTAATCCATATTCCGTGCGAATGCCTTGTGCTGGTATGACTGGAAAATACCAATTCATGGGTGCCTTATATTGTTTAGGAAACCCAAATTGACTAATCCTGAATATTTTCAGTTCAATTCGAGGCTCACATGTGAATATTGCTCCTTGTTGACTTAGAAATACTTGAACGAATCGAAGTGTTGTTAAGTCTTGTGGACCAACCTTGGCATTGGTGGCAGTGGTCATCATTTTATGTGTTCCTTCGTTACGACTTCTAGAGGTTCTTGGCCTGGTCCACCATCACTAATACTAATACTACCAGTCTCAAATCCACGTCCAACTGTTTCATTTGTCTTATTTGCATTTTTGCAGTCGTACTTTGCATTGACGGCTTGCCATGACTATGACGGCGTTAAGGCGTTATATTGTTGTTTTGCTACTTTTCTTACATACAAATTTTGGTCATTCCTTGGATGCACTTTCAGTTTCTTGGCAATGGCAGCAAACAGCAAAAGGATTAAAGAATTAAACCCCGGCTTTGATTTCCAAATGCTTGACTTCCAAAAAAGTTGACTGGATTATTTTATGACATTGTAAATTCTGTATTGTAACTAGTTATGATAAGGATGGGCATTGAGCATGGCGTGGATGTTATACTCTCAACCGCAACCACGGATTAATGCTACAATGCACTTTTTATTAAATTATGCATAGCAATGTGCGAGAGTTGGTGGCATTTAATATTTCTGAAGATTCTTAGTACACAAGTCTCTTAAATGTTGACAAGATATTTATGATCCCAGGTTTGCTGGTTTTTCGTTTTAATTCTTCCATCTTTCGTACTCACGATCAGTTCAGTTCCCATGAACTTGTGTCATGGCGGTGCTTGACAAGGTACCATTTTCGAAGGTGAACTTAATTTTGTTAATAGTAATTAATGTATTCATTTATTAGCCGGTAGTCGGTTCGAGCCATACGCAATAACATTGACATGTTACAGTGAAACGGGCATAGTTTGGACCAGGAACTGAAAAGGACACTACACGTACGGGGAATTTGGACCCCCTTCTATCTGGGGGATCCAAATCGAGAGGTGGGACTGCTGGACAACTTTTGTGACTGTCCTACCCCGAAAAGTGACACGGTCTGGCCGCTAGAACTAGACAGGTTAGCGTGTGCTCCCTCCATTTCAAAAATGCAGCCCGATCGAACGCAGTCCAGATTCCCCATAAGGCCCATAGTGCGGTATCTATTCTGGCCGTAAACCCTCATAATGTTAACATGCGCAATCGAATTGAACTTTGGTGATCTGAAATGAAATGAAGACTTGAGTTTGATCTTAATTTTACATCAAAAAACTTTCCCTTGTATTTAAGCATTCTTTCCTTGCAAATCAAATGCGATTCCTCAAAAGGTAAATGTTATTATCAAATGCAGAAAATGAGAATGAGATAAAAATGTAAAATGTCCAACTTGATCGTTTACGTCCGTCATTGAAAATGTAAACTGCATGCATAATCAATGCTAATGTAATAAATGCAATGCTTGAGTGCAATCAACTTTTCTAGTCTCAACAAGGGAATTGCAAATTTTTGGCAAGGGTGGGTGGTTATACCATTCAGCCAGCATGGTAAATTTGTGGTGAATATTGTTAATGAAACTGTCAAGTACGAACGGGAATTTAAAGAAAAACCGTTTGACCGAACGAATTGTGCATCTTCAAATTGAATCTTCACCCTGAATTATAAATTATTTATGTAATAACCAAAACTGTAGTAAACCAGGAAGGGAAAAAACTGAGGTGCGTCGGTGCATGTCACTGTCACTCAATTTAAGTCCATCCTATAAACCAGTCTTTTCTCAAAACGGCTTATTATTCGAGGATGCTGTCATCGACTGATTAAAATAAAAATAATTTTAGAGGTAAATCTCAAAAAGCTGACTTCTTCCAAAGATGACTGAATTACCCTAGGAGTACATGGCTGCAACTTGCAACTTACATGCAGCGGGGATTAGTTAATCAGTTCTAATCAACTATGCCGGTCCAGACATTGGAAATTCCGAATCCTGCTAAATACTTAGAAAGGTCGCACACGATAAGATTCCAGTACGTAGGAAAAAAGTATTCGAGTCGAACAACAAACATTTTCTCTGTAATTGTCGTCGGGCAGAGATTCCGTCAAAAAACAATTTCCCAGAAAGACGTGATTTCAACAGAGGATTGTTTTTCTTATTAGAACCCCCAGCGGTATATGAAAATATATCGGACTACTCCCCAATTGTTTGTTCATTTTTGGTGTGATTATTACGTACAGTTAAGCTGGAAGGCCGGAATCAACGTAAATTGAACGAATTTTAATCTAAATTACAATTTGCGATGGATTTTGGCGTAAACCCAAGTTTAAGACGTTGTTAGAATAGACTTACATAATATAATCATTTAAAGATTATACTTAAAATTGATGCTACACAAAGTTTAGCTAACTCTGCCAGGAATTCATCGAAGGAAAAAATGTGCGTCTTTTCGGAGAGGTCACTAAAGTAAGGACATATACATGCATCCATTTATGAACAAAGTCAACGATGATTATCTCTGAACTCATGATTCTTGTGGAAACCGTCCATACCCGGCCTTGACCTCTGATGACACGGTTACTCATTACATTCATCGCGTCTTATTCTTAGACATCTACGCATTTTATTCTACAGATGACCGATTAGACGCCTGGGTTTCAATAGTCGCCTGGGCTCGAATAAACGCCGGAGAAAATGTATTTTTTTTAATTAAACGCCTGGTCTGATTAAACGCAGGGTCGAATTTCTATGTCTATTCTATGTCTGCATGTAAGATTGGACTTTTACGCTCGCGATATTAGCTTGTGTGTGTATTTATGTGAACGCGTGAACCTCATTAAGGGTGCACGCTTTGAACCTTAAGTTCACACTGACCGTACAAACGAATATTTCGTTTTAAAATTCGAGAAATTATTTTTTCGAAGAAAACAAAATACTATTCCCCCCGGGTTCCTTTCACAAAGCTTCAGTGAAAATTTTAGAAGAATCCATTTGAGGATGTCGGAGATAAATCGACCCGTGTCGAAAAGTCTCATTAGAGTCCCTTTGTTATAGGCATAGGCAGTAAATCGAGACTTATCGACACGGGTCGATTTATCTAAGACATCATCCAATGGATTCTTCTAAAATTTTCACTGAAGCTTTGTGAAAGGAACCCGGGGGGAATAGTATTTCGTTTTCTTCGAAAAAATAATTTCTCGAATTTTAAAACGAAATTTTCGTTTGTACGGTAGTGGTGAGCTTAATGTCCAAAGCGTGCACCCTTGATTCGGACTCCGAATCTGACTGGAAATTAATGTTGAAATTAGAGTTTGTTAATATAAGCCCGGTCCTAATAAACGCCGGGTCAAAAAGTTTATATTTTAATAAGACGCCCGGGCGTCTAATCGGTTAGGATTTACGGTGCATATTTAAGGTCAAGAGAGTTAAACACACTAATCGATACTATTTTTGGTGAAGAACATGAACCCAGAAATATCAGAGAAAATAAATCCAATGATATGGCAATGAATACAAATATCTCTCCCTTAATTTTTTTTTCAAGTTAATTCCTAGATCTGCTAACACGATACACGATTTCGTGTAATAAATTATATCGGATTTAGTAATTATAAAGCAAAAAATACAAAATTATTAATAATTCAAAGTCAAGACTAGGCGGAAAATTATTGGGTCATGATGTGGGGTTTACAAGGTCACTATAATTTAGTAGATTGTGTTTGACATTCGTATGCGAATAAAAATTAGAAAAGTAAACGAATATCATGGGTCATAATTATAATGAACCCTTTCATAATTAATATCCCCTATTCAAATGTTCAACAGTATTTCTCTGAAAATGCCGATTGGTTACAATACAAGTTGCCCTTGCCTTATCGCCATTTTAAGTTAAGGGTTTAATCCCTTGAACAGGCATTACATTAACTTATAACTTGGGTCCACATAAATTTATAATTTCTTAACCCACAGAAGTGAGCCCTGAAGAAAGCTGCGCAGATATTTCATAACGATTTATGGCAGTTAATCAAAAAAATATTAACTCATGAATATTTTTATTAATTTCGTCATAAAGACGTATTTTTGGAAATATAAAGTAAAAATGATGAAATTTTGGAATAATAGAGACGATCAGGCGATACGGGGTAAGTCGAACCAAAGTTAAGTTGGCATTCATGAGGTAAAAAGTGACGAAATTCAAGTTGTAAATTCCCTCACGGAATAGACTTTCCAATATTCCAATATTTCCAAGAATTCCATGTGTTTGTGTTGCATCACAGTCCTCGTCTTCTTCATCTCTTTCTTCATTTTACTCCACATCTTACCCACTTGGACATCTTTCTTCCAAAATCCACTGACCATTCGAACTGATTCTGACGACTACGAGTCTTACGAGAATTACGAGTGAACAATCTGTTTTTCAGTGACCAGGATTCTCGGAAATTAATAAAACTAAACACACGTGGAAATCCGACTGGGGAGAAAAATAGGTATTTTGACATTTTGACAGTGTTCTTATTTTGAGTGACCAACCGTGGTTATTTGAATTCAAACACCAAATTCAATTCAAAAGATTTTAAAAAAATCTGGACTGCTGAGTGAACATCTAGCTTATATTCTCTGTCCTATAATTTTTTTCAGTGATTTTGAAGACTGAATCTTACGAGTGAGTGACCACGACCAGCCATTCAGTCAGTACTCAGCAGTGACTCAGTGACAAGTGGAATTGATTGATTCGGTGGAAAATAACTTCAATATACTTTGTATTTTAGTACCGGGGATTTGAACAGCTGTGTGTACTGCGACCTTTGAGTTTTTGGTAGTGATTTTGTGACCTACGAGTCTTACCAGTTCAAAGTGAGAATATTTGGTTACTAGCAATTTACTGGACTACCCGGGGAACAGATAGTAGTAGTAAGTACTGTTCAGTGACCTTTGACCTCTGAAGTTATAAGATGTCTGTGGCTGAACTCCAAGCAATTGTTTTGGCGGCCGGGCGCGGGTCCCGAATGACAGAATTAGTGAACCCTTTACTGATCAAATGTTTACTCCCCATCTGTGGAAACCCGCTCATCTTCTACTCCCTAAAATTCCTGTCTCAAAGTGGATTTCGTGAAGCCTTGGTTATCGTCCAAGACCGTGAGAAAGATGAGGTCAAACGAGTCGTGGACAAACTGGGGGACAAGCTCGGATTGACCATCGACTACTTCCCAGTGCCGGAGGACTCTGAGGAATTTGGAACATCTCATTCTATTCAACTGGCCCATGCTGCGAAGAAAATTGTCCGAGATGTTCTCCTGATTTCTTCGGACACAATCACAAATGCTCCTCTCCTCCGATTTCTGAATTATCATCGGACATACGATTCGGACTGTACTGCATTTTTTCTGTCTAATTTGCCCGCATTGGCTGGGAAAGTCCCTGGACCCAAGTGTAAAGTTCAACAAGATCGTGATATTGTTGGAATTGAGCCGACAACATCGAGGTTAGTTTATTTGGCTCCAGAGGCTGATTTGGACGAGAATATTGCTCTTCCATTGGCGACCGTCAAGAAATGCCCACACTTTAAACTACTCACTTGGCTCAAGGACAGTCATATTTATTTGATTCGGAAACGAGTGCTAGATACTCATATTCAAGGAAAGCACACCAGCGTCAAAGGAGATTTTATTCCGTTTTTGATCAATTCGCAATTCCGGGATCAGGATTCTAAGAAAAATGACAAATCTGACAAATTGTCCATATTTGCCTTCATCGAATTTGATAAGCATGTCATTCGCGTGAATACAGTACCAAATTATGCGACGATTTGTAAATCCGCGAGTTGGTTGTACAGAACTTTCGACATTGAAATAAATCCTGGAGCTGGAGCCAAATTGACGGGGTCAATTGCAGGAAGTGCTAAGTTGAAGGCCGCTGTGGTTGGAGATCAGTGTGTGTTGAAAGATAATGTCAAATTGACCAATACAATTCTTATGGACAATGTTGAAGTGGAAGAGAGCTCTGTTTTAGACAATTGCATAGTTTCGTCTGGGGCAAAGATTGGGGCAAAATGCGTTCTGAAGGAATGCTTGGTGGGACCCAAGTACAGTGTCCCAGATGGAGGTCAATTCGTCAATGAGTATTTTTCAGTCAGTGATGACACATTTTTCTGAAAATTAATCTGTGGTTCAGTATTAGGTTCCTTGGTTCTGGTTAGCATGTATATGGTACATTATTTTTCTGGAAAATAAATATCTATCCTCATTGGCTTTGGCTTAGTTGAAAATAAACACAATTTGATTAACCTTCGTTAATTAAGCCAAGTTAAACTTGGCTAGTTTACTTAGTTTTTAGCTAAGACAGATTATTAATGTTACATGAAAATTAGATTCTATTTAGAAAGCAAGTCTTGTCTAAAAAAAATTCAGTGTAATAAAATATCAGCCTTCCACTGTTTTATTGATTGAATGAAATCTTATAACATCATTTCTCGTATTCTTATTCAAATCGTGTTCACTCGGTAGCTATCAAGTAACCTTGACTACGCCCTCCTCCCTCCATAGGTATGCCATAAGTCACCTTGACCCCAACGACTTTTTATTTATCGGTTGGTGCTCATCATGACAATGGGAAATAGGTCACTCCAATGAGCACCAGTTTACAACATGACGTCAAAGTTAAAGGTCAAAACCCCTTTGCCGTCCAATTGATGGACTTCGTATTTGGTTACCACGGGGTTAACCTTGTTCATGTCCTCGGAATTTCAGTCCTTACAAATTTGAAATTTATTTTGACTACTGGAATACCTCCAGGGGACAAGTGTCAGAGTAGATGGGAATTCATTTCGTTATCAGGCAGGAACATTTCTAACTATCGATCCCGGCAATAGTAACCAGTTTGCAGATTCCATAATTTTTGTAGACGTGTTGTTCACGAGCTCGTAATTGATTGTACAAGACTATTATGAACATTGTACTTTTCTACTAGGACTGGACGTGGAAAATAAACTCTGACTTAGCATGGCATTCTTGGATTTATTGTCTTATAAAATAATTTGCATCTATACCGAAGTCGGATTAACATTCCGGTCAGATCTTCGCAAATTCTAACTGTCTCACACCGTTTCGTATTGTTGCAGCGAGTATGTAAATCATTGCAAATTAAAAAAATACTCAGAAATCCAGTTCAGACAGAGTTATTTATTCGAAAATTGTATGGACCGGTTTATAACCCACTCATCCATGCGTGTAGAATACACAAAGATGTAAGTTAAACAATCCTCGTCGACCCGGAAAAGGAAATAAACAATGGGATAGAAAATGAAATGAGGGTACATTTAATTGGCTTCCGTTTACCTGTTGCAGTGGCAATTGATTTATCGGAACGGTAAAAATTAAAAAGTGTTGAGGCAGGCGCCACCATACACAATGTGGCTCTTTTTTTAACAATGATGTTTTAACAGTCAGTTGACCAATTCAAATTCACTAAAAGAAAACTTGTTTGAAAGCATGCAATTTTCAGATAGATAAGTATGCCGTAAATGTATGTCTCTATATTGCTGGACGATTATTTAGATTCGGAAGATTATCTGGTTCATATTGAAAATTATCGTCTTCATCATGCATGCCATATACTTTGATACGTTCACTTCACACGCAATATGTTCGGAAATTTTGCACTATACAGGATCTAACAGACTGATTAGATCTGCAAACTTTGTTTAAATGAAATTGCATCGAAAATTACTCAATAAAAAAATCAAATTGATGCTGCATCCCGCAACGTTTGATGCTCGTTACGCTTTACCACGCGGAAAAGGATAACAAATTCGACCTTCTGTTTTGCAATATCTTCGTTAAATGTCAAATACAACATTAAACGAGCTGGACTGGATTTCGTTGCATAATTTACGTCAGTTGTAAGAACATAATATCAGAACAATTCAAGAGACGTATAATAAAAACTGTGCAAAGTCGTGTAACTACGTCATGTTTAATCCAATTGAA
>JAQFYE010001280.1:0-24193 GCA_034694305.1 Protaphorura glebata | reverse complement strand
TCTATATTGAGCTCCAATGTAATTCCTTTGTTAAGGGTTTTGTTTGCGTTGAATAAACTTGAATTTGAATTTGAATTTAACGTCTTTATTACTTCAGTTTATTTTATAATCAAGATAAATCAACAGTGGCTGATATTCAAACTGTATAATTTATGAAAATGTCAACTGCCACTTCTTATTTTGTACACACTTCACAGGTTCACTGTCCACTCTGCCCAGCTTCCCGCTCCTTGTAATGACACGATTTTATTATTCGTTTACTTCGAAATCTGATTTGATTTTTTGAAATCTTTATTAACATGTTTTCCCGACGCATTCTCTATAGTGTTACGGTACGGTCTCCGTCGAAGTAATTCCGCATGAGAATTTCTGTTAAGACTATTGCAATTAGAGCTCATCCTAATAGTGTGACTTGAATGACACCTTCATTTCTGATGCATACCCACATTATATATCTCTGAATATCTTATGTATGTCCTTTAAAAATAATTTCATTTTCAGAAATTGAGACATACAAACCATGGCGACTGTACCAGAAGTTCGGCAAATTGAATTACGTAATCGCAGTGTGTTCTTTGAAGGCACCAAACGTGGAAGAGGTCGTGTAAAGCATTCAATCTTGAAAAGATATGTTCAAGCTTGGTTACCAATACTGGGCAAACGGAACGACCTGATAGTTTATGTGGACGGATTTGCTGGTCGTGGAAAATATGACACCCCGACCGGTGTAGAAGAAGGTTCACCACTGGTCGTTTACAGGGCAGCTCTGGCCCACACACACCTTCCGAATATAAAAGCAGTGACCCATATGTTTTTTATAGAAAAAGATACAGAAAATGCTGAAGCTCTGAGGGCAAACCTGAAGCTGGAAGAAGAATCTGATAAGGGTCAGTCCATCTTGTACTTAACTATGATTTGTTTAAGAAACTGTCCTTTACCAGATATACTTAGATAGATTTATTTATTTTAGATTTACTAGATATATTTCCAAAAATTAATGCGTTGTCCGGATTCTATTCCGAATCGGGTATTTTCTGCATACTTTCTCTACTTCGCTTTGGAAAGCAGTGGACTCACATCAATCGATGGAATCTGGTCATAAGAGAGTTAATTCAGTCTTTCTCTTTGTTGGATTCTTTCAGTGGTTTGGCATGTTCTTCAAGGATCATTCGTGGATGTTATGTCTGAATTACTACAGGTACGTCGATTCAGAACCGCACCGATGTTAATATTCGCGGATCCATTCGGATACAGTGGGACAATAATGCCAATGGCACTGATGCAGACACTAGCTCGTCGGCCATTCACTGATCTCTTCATTAATGTCATGGACAGTTTTGCTTTGAAGTGGGGTGTGAGCCAGGACAGACATGAGAAAACAGTGTCCGAATTCTTAGGCCTCGGACCGGAAGACTGGAAAAATCATCTTTGTCAAGAAGGCTTGACTCCACTGGAGAAAAGGGAGCGATTCATGGGATTATATAAACGGCAATTGCAATTTCCTATGAGAAGTTCTCAGGATAAGGAAGTGTATTTTCTCCAGTTTGGTATGCAACGTGCAAATAGTAATACCCACATATACCATCTCCTTTTTGCCACAAAAAATCCTTTAGGAATGAAAGCAATGAAATATGCTATGTGGAAGGACACGCAAGAATCGGGCCGTCTTGTATTTTCCGAATACAAGGAGAATAAAGGAATTATGGTGGACCTTCCAACATTAAGAGGCCAAACAGAGGAGGAAATTCATCGGTTGATCCTGGCAGAATTTAGGGGTCAGTGTCATGTGAAAGGATCAGAGATTGCAAAATTTATTCTCATGAGAACTTTCTATGAAGTGAAGCTAAAACAGCTGAGGAAACTATTAATAGGAATTAAGCAAGCAAATTCCAGAAAATTCGATGACATCGTATATCAATTTTAAAACAGAAAATCGACCCGCTAAACATGAACTCGCCTGAGAGTAGTAATTTTGCAAAATATTACCAGGAACGTTCAGTTGTTCTCGTAGTACATAAAGTAGTATTATCATATCATCACTTCCTCACTGTGTTTTTGGGTTGCGGCTGCGGCATTTGAAAAAAGCACAATAAACCTCTATTCTACGTATTCCAGTTATCCTTGTCTTAGCATTCTGTAATAAAATAATTCAAGAAAAAGACCGTTGATTTAAGATGACAATTTATACTAATGGCTAGAAATTGTAATTTTGGAAGTGAGTATCAAGTGTTTTGTCAGTGTTGTCATTATTCCTTTAAGTCGTTTTGTTCTTGCTGGTATATAGGATTTATTCAATCAATTCAACTTAACTTGTCCTCCTTCCGCCCATACATGAGGCAATTAAGATGTGTAAGTGTTTTACTTATATATGAAATTATGTAACTGGAGAACTTCAAACATAGCCCCGGGGCTCTATTTGCCAAATCTGTCTCCAGGTCAGTCGCTTTCTCGACTTTCTCCATAAGAGTGCATGGAGAAAGTAGGGAAAAGTACCCGGGTTGTGATGGAGACCGGGTTCAATTAGAGACCGGATAATCTCATGTTAATGTACATATTGTATTGTCATTTTGCTTACCTCATTTGATAATGGTGTTGATCTGCATGATGTAAATTATTTAATGTACAAATAAAATTATTGTTGTGTACAAATGTAAAACAAATCGTTCAAACCTTGTGTTATTTTGAGTCATCTTAGTACATAAGCCTAAGAAAGGAAACAATTAACAATTTCGATATTTTGAGAAAAGTTGTCACTCTAACCACTTCAATCCACTTCTTGTACTTCATACTTTGAATTTTATTATTTTACAAATTAAGTCCGATTACTTTCAGTTCCCACCTTTCACTTCAGGATTCCGTCACATTATTTTATTATTAACATTTCGTTTGTTTTATTATTTTCTTCTTCCACAGGATTTTGCAAATGCTAATTGGCAACAAGTTAAAAGGTAACTGAACTTATGCCAGCCATGCTGAATGTTCAAAGAAGGCATCATTTGCGTTTTATCTTTGTGCAAATCCGGTGATCGTACGACCAGTTTTGGTGAAAGATGATTTTCAAAAGAATTTAGCATAATGTGTCATAATTTCTTGGCATGATGTCACGCGTATCTTGTATTCTAATACTATTCTGAACTACTCGTTGAGTTCTCATTTCCTACAAAATGTACACTTCTAAATTTTCTAAATTCATCTGGGGTCTCAATGCAAATTACGATTTCAGCCCTGGGCGATCCATAGATCTGTGGACAATCAGTTTAAATTGAGTTCTCGTTTGGATTATACGAGCTGTACCATGCACACGAAATCGAAAACATCTCCGCTTGAGTGTTTGTTTAGTACATTGTTTCTAAGTAATGGAATAACTGGATAAGATTGAGTTTGGAATACGCTGACGACGGCGTGAAGCCAAAACTGAAGCACCTGCATATCATCGCTCCCGACAGGACTATAGATATCGACTAAACAATTTCTTTTAGCCTGTTGTTCCAAAATTGATACTATCTTATCGGAATAATTCACTTAAATTTGGAGCATCATTGTATTTAAATATTATATCTGCTAATACATATAATGGCATTTAGTGCATCAGGTTTATTAGTGTCCACTACTGTAGGTCACAAACTCCGGAGTTCCACGTCAGTTCGGAATTCAAAAGGAAAAAACCGGAAGAAGGTTTGGCAATAATATTGCATTTCTGAATTAATTTAGTAGGTTTTGCGTGATGAAAATTTGAAAATGTACAGAAAATTAAAGAAATCAGCGCTTGTCTTGGGTTTGCTGTTGATATTCATGACAGAGCTCATGAGCCAAATCCGTACAGCTTTTCTTGTTCCAATCGATGCCGACATCCAATTCATAGTGCGAACAATACGAAGGTATGCCAATAATAATATACGGTGATACCTGTTTTCGGCGACCGGGCGTGGCTAATAATAGTGTGATCACAATTTAAAAGGAATATAGTATAGCAATGGCGTAATGTACAATCAAACGACACATGAAAGAAAAAGACGCGGTCTTTATATTGTTATGGGCTGTTTATTATGACTTCAACGCATAAAATGATCAAAACAAACGGTCTGTCAGGCAAGTGCATGGTTAACTAGCTCAGAAGCTCAGATTATCTTTGGAACAGGCTTCACTGCATTCTCTAGCCATTATTTTGAGCTCTGAAACAATTACATCATTATAATTTGTAAGGAACGGATTTTGTCGGCTTCATTGGGGAAAAATGATGAATGGACTTCTGAAAATATCTATAAGAGGTACACGCAAACAGATTCTAGACCAATGACTCCTGATATACCTCGATCACACAGAACCGGCATGGTAATACCCAGGTTGGTGTTGTTGCATGGATATGATATTCTAAAGACTCTAAGCTTTAATTTATGTTGAACAAAATTAATTTTAATGTCTTAGCATCACTGTGGAAAGCCGAAAATGTATCACACCGGAACCTGAGGCAAAACAATGCCAATTTCAACAAAGACGAGTTTTAATTCTGGACTTACGACGAGTGAAAAGCGTTGATGCAATAATTCATCAAGACAGCGCGACGACTGGGACATCATTTGATTCGACATTTGAGGATGACGATAAGAGTTCCGCATCGGCCAGTGCGGATTCAATATTTCATCATTTGTCATCCAGAAATATTTCAATGTCCAGGTCTACAACACCGAAAACAAGACTCAAGGTCCGACGTCTCAAAAAATCAAAGGAAAGGTCAACTTCTCCCATCGCGTATGAAAGATCTTCAAGTCCGAAAATCTTGGAAGGCGTGAGTGGCTTTCTATCGTTAAAATGTTTCTGATAATTCTAAATGTCCACAAACGGCATCCGCCACTTAAGGCGGTTACGAAAGCTTTTGTCCTGTTTACCTTCAAAATGAACACTCTAATGAGAAAGGCAAGCATTCGGAAGTAGTATGTCGTAAGCGTTTGAGGCGATTGATCTATCACTTTGTTCGTACCGTCGTGTGCATACGAAAATCCAGACTTTGTTCTCTCTTGTCTTCATTCACACAAAAGTATCAGAAAAAGAAGGTTAGAATAAAGTATTCGAGTGACAAAATGGCAATACACCATTATCAGCATCCAGAATATTTGCCACCGGATTTTGTATCGTTCATTGATAAAAATTATGAAACAATATTTGAAGTACAGGAAAAAATTAAACAATTGTATGGATCCGCTAGGAATTTATTCCAGCGAGCTGATACGACAAAATCATACGATTCAAGTGTTTCGAGTGATCACGACGTGTCTAAAATAATATCTGCTAAAATAATACCGAAGGCAATTTTAATGGAAAGTTACGAATCTGATGAAAGCGCTGAAAGACATATTAAGGAATACCACGGAGAATCATTCGATTCGGACAGGGAATACATGTCTTACCTGTCAAATCAATTTCCCTTAGTCTTTTTCTCAGACTTAAAAAATACGGATACGATTTCACTAAAAGTTACAGGGATTCCAATTCAATTCTCTACAAGAATACGGAAAAGTGTTGAGAAAAAAATCTTGCAAACAACTGCTATTAGTAGAAGTCGAAAATCAGTCAACAAGAAAGGAAATAATAAAAGAAAAAAATATGCGAAAACCGACAATTCCCATTATCACAAAACAATTCACCACATGGATAACCATAATAATTGCGTAGAAATGCCTTCAATAGATGAAATAGCATTGGAAATATACAATCGGTATTTTGTTTCTAAAAACAAATCTCAGCTAACTTTACCTCCACTTCATTCATCAGTCCTCACACTACTGGGCCAAAGGTCACCCACGAAAGCGTCTCCCAGAACGGCATTGTTACAGGGAAGCCAACATCCGCAACAATCTTCAACGTCCAAACATAAAGTTAGTAAATGTTGAATATTTTATGTATAAGTTGATGTTTACGTTGTTACAAAATTGTATATTTTATCTAAGAAATTAAGACGACATGGGCGAAAGCAGAAAAATCAGAATCAGTCCAAAGAAATTCAACCGTCTGGTGGCGAATCCAATGAAGAAGTTTTGAAATCCGGCGATGATCCCAACAATACAGAATTGTCTACTGGCGGATTTGGTGAAAATATTGAGGCTGATGAGGCTTTGGAAGCGAATGGAAACAGGACATTCCATAATTCAAGATCACTTTTCCAAGTCATCAACGAAAATTTGGCAAAAACGTCCAGGAAATATTACAAAGTATGAGTGTAAATTCTTCATTCTTTTCCATGAAATCAAAACGCATTTTAATTTCCGACCAAAATTAACTTCTATATTACTTAAATATTAGCGTCGGTAGATTTCTTTGATAGTTTGAAGTTGTTAATCTCAGCTGTCATCCTATTTTCCTGATGAGTTGGCGGCGGTAGAGAGTGGAAAATTCTGTAGAACCTAGGAATATTCATGTTTTGCCAATGAAATTATTTAATCATGGGTGACTAATTAAAATAATAACCTCACGAATTGAAAGGATATAGAAAATTTGGACCGAGTAATTTCTGAGATGAATGAAAAATATGTGAAGAAAAATATTACACTCAACCCTGCGAAGATAAACTTGAAAGAGGACACTTGGCTGGCGTTACCCAGGACTTGGTCACATACCAGTGCTACCTTTGGTATTCCTGGTGATTCTGGAAAATTAAAGAGTGAGGGAAAGTATTCATTTTAGCTTGAGACAGTATTTTTTCTGTTTCGAAAATTTTCAGTAGAACCATCAAAACATTGTGTCGAGCAGGTATGAGTCCACTGGAGTACTTGCAGAAGTATGTCGCAATCAGTGATCCACGAAAAGATTTGTACAGTTTAGTCTTTCGAAGATACCGAATTTTGGACAACCCAACAGGAAAGACTATCACAACTCTGGTAAGGGGTTAACACATTTGTTAGTAAACACAATTAACCTTGACGTCGCCCTCCTCTACAGGTAGGCCAGTAGTCACTCCAACGAGTTATGCATTTATGCTCAATATGGCAATGGGAAATAGGTATCTCCAATGAGCACCAACCTGTTTACAACATGACGTCAATGTACCATTCAATCCACGCATTTGACATTTGGTTGCCAGTTGCCACGGGGTTGTCCGTCGGAATTTCATTCCTTGGAAAAGTACTGGCTTACCTGTGCAGGAGAATTGTTTTAGTTACGAGCCGAGCTAAGTATCTTTGAAGTAGGGGAAACAAAGAGACAATTAAAGTATAATTTTGTATTGATGGATCCGGTTTGAACCCGGGAGGTCAGCGAATGACATGATAAGGCCCATTAACTAGGTAAAGTGCGTGCGGTATTATTCGAATTGTGAGGTCAAGAAAATTTAGTGTACCATTTTTTTAGCTATCTGTGATGACCCATCAGGTTACCAAAGGTCAGAATAATTGGAAATTGGGCATATCATTCTATACTAACTTTTACAGAGCAGATTGGCCGTAGTTGGTAGTGGTACACCTACTATGCTCGACATCATCTTTGGGTGTTAGAATAGAATGTAATGAGGAAATAAACCGTATTGTATTGTATTCTACTCTATTCTAAAACAAGAAGCCTGACCAGCCGTTACCTTTGAGGTTATAATAATCCTAGTCCACTTTATTTTTTTCCAGACAGCGCAAAAAGCACTAGCAGAAGTAAGGGGAGAAATATTGTCTGACGCAACTATCCGTGATTTATTTAAGTGTCTAAATATTGATCCAAACGATCGAGACTTAACTGAAACCGAGTTTTATGGAATTTGCGCGTTCTGCGAACGGGTTTATTCCAAATATCCTATGGAAAGCTGCAACGAATGCTATGCTTGTTCCAAATATGCTGGAAAAGATAAGACCAGGTGATAGAGTATTGTGTAAGTTAACAAGGAGACAATATACTAACTCATACCCTGATTTATTACAAAAATACAGATGTCATCAGAACCAGAAGAGTCTTATCGAGCAAACCGATTTCGAATATCTTTCAAGCAAACTTCGTGACGATGAAATTGGTCCGAATTTGAAACCTATCATTGAAGCCTTATGCAATGTTCGTAACAAATAAAATAAAAGTGGCTTTTGGTATCCATCAAAGAAAGCCACTTAAGTTTATTCTCCAAACTTCTGTCACCCCGTGCAATTGGTGCAATATGAATGAATAATCTCTCAAAATCTCAACGGATTTCACACATTAAATTATAAAATGTAGATCTTAATTTTGTCTGGGAACATCAAAGCTGGGCAATACGAAGGCAGGTTGAATAATTATGAACCACCATATAGAATTGTAACAATAATGGGACTAAAGTAAAGAACACAACTAATAAATTTGTCGATCTCAGCAGGCTTTATTTCCAGAGCACTATGAACGGCAGTAAGTCACGGTTAGGCTTTGCATGTAAATAGAATAATATCTATGTACAATATTGGCAACGTTTTCATAATAAAAAGACTCAACGTATCATGAACAAACAAAACATTATATACAAAAAAGGTCAACATATTCATAGCAGCACTTTAACTTAACGAAGGTATTATTATAGGTAATCTGCTGGTACGCGATATTGGACGGAATGTAATGAGATTCGCGATATTCTATAGAACGTAAGTTCTATAATATTATAGCTGTTATGCTTTGAAGTACGTCGAAGATTAAAACTCTATGCGATTGTTTCAGACAATCCTTAATATAAATAAGGTTAATTTAATAGCAGAGATTCCAAATAATGTTGGCAGAATTGATGAAGAAACACGAGGGCTACTGGCTTTCAAAGCTTCCTGGTCACCTGGTGAGGTATTAGCAAAGGAAATCAATCAATAATTAAGAAAATACTGCGATGGATGTTTAGAAAAATTGTTATGGATTTTGCAAATACTAACCTATAATGACCTCTTGAGCGGGCGATGACATTTTCCCGTCTCCTCCAGAAGAATATGCAAGAACACGAACATAATACTTTTTCGCAAGCTCTAAACCACCAATTTCGGCCTCCAGCTTACGAGGCCCAAATGCAACGTACGTGTCTTTTGCTTGACTAATATCGTGATCCGCATCCCATATTCGAACCTATTAGAATGTTAAAGTTTGGATTTAGGGCTTCCCTTTCAATCATATTCATCTACGAATTAACCAGAACATTTGAATTTATCCAGAACTAATTTTGACGATTTTTGGTCGATTCGAATTCTACATTCGAATAGTGTTCTTGAAAGTTCAAAATACCTTGTAGCCAATCAGCGACTCTTCATCCGCCGTAGTAGCAACATACCGCCATGTAACCTTTATCGTCGAAGGATCAATTAGAGAAATAACGACAGAAATGGGAGGTCGCTGAGGAGCCTTTTTCAAAGTTCGTTCTAAAGAGTAAAAATTCATTGATGAAGTTGATGAAGATGTACTTCAAGTTATGACTGAAATATGTCTTACCAAACTGGGGTTCACTGGCTGGTCCAGGGCCCGCAGAATTGTAGGCCATTACTTGCACGTAGTAATAAGTGTTTGGCTGCAACCCCACAATCAACGCATGGTTTTTCGTCGAACGACTCAAATAATTCAAAGCTTCTGGGTCGTACAAGTTTGTTTCGTTCATTACTTTTGGCCAGTACCGAATCTGAGAGTAAACATAACTACAATCAAATTATAGTACGAAAGTAACAAGTTTGGCAAGAGAGGCATTACAAAATCATTGACAAACAGCTGAATATTTAGAATTAAGTTATCAGATCGAACTATACCCGGTATCCTATAAGTTTTCCACGTATTTTGTCTCGTGTTTCTTCAACTGGAATCCAAGTGACGTTAACTGCCGTGGAATTGTATGGTATCGGGGTAACTAGAGAAGGAGCAATTTGAGGCATATCCTCTGCAGTGAAAACGTGAGCCGGTGCAGATTCCGGGCCAGAACCAATGTCATTCCAGGCCTGAAGAAATAATCAATTTCAATGTTAAAAAATTAAAACAATCAGAATTTGTTATGATATGACTTACTTGAACTTTAACCTCGTAGACTGTATAAAAATTATGTTCTGGGACATCCACGACGTGCATTCCGATGTTACCCCATTGTCTAAGTACAACATTTTGATATTCATCTTCTGTGAAATTTCTATATTGTCTCCAGAAAACTCTGTAATAAATTCCAGGGGCGTTCTGGTCCTTTGGTGGCAATGGCTAATCAAATCATTACATGTGTTTTTAATTAAACTTCCCAAACACCGAGTAATTATTTGTATTTAAATGTTTTCTCACTCACCTCCCAAGTAATAGTTAGCGAATTTGTTTTTCCTCCGCCACCACCAACATTTCTTGGAGCGATAAACGGTCTGTCCACCGGAGTATTGTACTGTGGAGATGGGGGAGATGGTGGTCCATAACCGTAATGATTCGCGGCTAATACCCGGAATTCATAGGCCGACCAAGGGCTCAGGACGGTCAGTAGTTTCTCTTTCCTGCCAGTTTCTCCACGGATGTCAAGTGTTCGATCAGCTTCGACATCTTATAATTCATTCAATACAATTCGGTTAGATGTACTACAGAAGAAAAGTCTGACAAACTTCTAGAACATTAACTTACTTTCAATAAGGGTCCTCCATACAGGGTCCCACTGAGTCCTTCCTTGGAAAGTATACAAATAAGCCTGCGCTCCATTCGTAGCTCCATCCGTCCATTTCACGAGTGCCGACCTGGAAGTCAATTCGGATGCTTGAACACCGCCTGGTTGTCCAGGTGGTCCAATGACATTGACATGGGTCTCATATTTAAGAGAGCCAACCCATGTGTTAGCCTCACATTCGTAAATTCCTTTGTCAGCCAACGTTATATTCTGGATTTCCAAATATCCTAATCTTGGGTCCACACTAATTCGGTAAGATGCCTCATCAACTCGGAATCCGTTCAATTTCCAAACATAGGCAATATCCAATGAAGGATCTGCTTCAGCCCGACAACGGAGGAATAATTGACTTCCGATTGTATAGTTTTTGTATTCTAAAGGCTGGTCTACCCAAGTTGGTCCTCGAAGAACTGTGAGCAATCCTGAACTTTCTTCGAATCCTAATATGTTTTCAGCAAGGCAAGTAAAAATGCCCTCGTCATCACGAGAAACAGGCATAATCAGGAGATTCCCATTTTGTAAAACTCTTCTCCGACCTCCGCTACCAATAGTATTACCATCCTTTTTCCAAGTAAATTTGGGCATTGGAGCTGCCTCTGGCTGACATTTAATGGTGACATTACCACCTTCAGCTGCCAACGTCTCCGTATCCAATGGTCGCTTTTTGAAATTCGGTGGAAGGACTGGAACCAACATAAAAAAAAATAAGAAACATATTGTAGTGAGTCCACTCCATATCGGCACGTCCTCCTTTAATCGAGAATCATTTGGTTCCCGCTTGAATGGTTATCTATTAGAATGACTTTCGTTTTTCGAAAACCAATTCTTATGCATTTTGCTCGACTTCGTTATAATATTGTCCTTACACAAAACCCTAAGTTGACCAGTTGAGTATTTGGCTGCTAAGGAATTATTAGAACGACATTGGTACATTCCAGCGTCCCGCTCTTCATCCAACTCTCTAATTGTAAGAACGTTGTCTTGAATTTGATAACGTCCAATATCTTCTGGAGGAAGCGTTTCAGTCGTCAACATTTTTCCATCTCGATACCATTGGTATTCAACATCTGGAATCCCAAAGGCCTCGCAAGTCCAAATCAAATTATCACCTTTGTCCGCGTGTTTATTCCCGATTGGAATAATAAAATCTGGAGCAGCTAAAGATTTCAGGGAAAAAAATTAGCATATTTCTAATATTCAAAATTTGCTGTTAGAGATAACGCCCTAGTGCCACTTTTTACCTTGTATGCTCAGTGTCACGCTGTCCTCTGCAGAAAGGCGATTATTTGTTGCACGGCAGACATATTCACCCTGATCCTCAACTTTAACATTGGAAATTGTTAGAACTCGATTGTAATTTGAAAGGATAGATCCTCTCGGAAGACTTGCACCTCTTCTAGTCCAGTTGTAGGATGGGACAGGACTATAAATTAATCATTGGTTATTAATTAGTCCAAATGAATTAATTGTTCGGAGGGTGGGGCATACCGCTGCCCTGCTCGTGCGTGCAACTCAGTTGCCCGTATCGCCACGCGCAAATTCTTAGAGCGAAATAAAACTCTTGTTTTTGTAGTGCTTTGAGTGAAGTCTTGGTTGCCAAAAGAAATTATTTTGGGTGATTCCTGGCCCAAAAGACTACAAAAACAACAGTTCCTTTAGTTTCCTTTATCTTTTGGACACTGGTTCTCTCCTACCATTTTCGATATTGAAAAAAAATCCTTACTAGCCAAACGCTACACACTCCAGTCTAACTTCATCACCAGCACTAGGGGCTTCTGGAAATGCCTTTGGAAAGTTGTTCGGGAATTTTAGTTGCTGATAATTGGCTACAAGGAATAAAAACAAAATTAGACCTCGATAACATTTGCCGAAGTTCCTTGATAATACTATAATCTCTTACCGTTAGGAGTTACTTGTAAACTGAATGCTGGGCCGTTCCTTCCGGAATTTGAGACAGTACTTTGGACACTACAACTGTAAACGTCATTATCACTCATATCCACTGCTGAGATGTACAAATTCCCGTCGTAAGACACAAATACTCTCTGATCTTCTTCCACAAAGTTTGGAAAATATTTTCTTGACCAGTAGTACAGAACAGCTGAAGTAATAATGAAAATTATTATTGTGATTCGACTTCCGAAAGTATGAAGCGTTATTGTATGTATCATCTAAATTACATGGGAAATGTTGAGGTGGGTCACAATAAATAGCTTTGCCCCAATATTGGCTTGCAATTTCTAGTGAGCGTTTCTGAACAAACTCTCCAATGTATCCAAATGAAATGGTCACACTCTCAGACATGACTGCACCAAATTTATTACTAGCTACGCAGTGATACTTTCCACGATCATCCAATTGCTTCGGAGAATCAATGATTAGCATTCCACCGCTGATTGTGTATTTGCTATTTTGAAGGGGATCAATGTAAATTGAGACAATAGTGTTGTTCAGGTATTCTTCCTTGTACCAATCATAAGTCGGAGACGGCCAACCGTCCGCTAAACAACTGAAAACACCAATAAATTCAAGTTTAATTTCAAAATAGACTCGATATTGTATATCCTGCATATCATGTGAAGAATACAAGAAATAATTACCTCAGAGCAACATAAGATTGAAGGATATTTCTAGAAAGATCAAATACAACAGATTTTGGCTCTTGAATAAATATTGGCCCTCGAGGAATCCTTGTCACGTCGTCAACTATGTCAATCCCATACTCAAAGTCCCTGTAATCCAGTGATTTGTCAATCTCAGGCACTTGAGCCAAAGGAATTTCACAAATGTACAGAAGCAAATCGAAACCCTGAACTTTCAGCAATCCCCATTCTTTCCGTCGTTCTGAAAAACTGCCAGTTAATTAAAAACCCATTAATAAACTAATTCCACGATTCTATACATCAAGACATAGAAAGTGTAAGACCTATACCTATACGCGAGAAAATTATGATTAAAGGATGAAGGAATTGGCTGATCCTGGAGAAATGCTTGCTCTATATTGATCATTTGTGACCCATCAGCGTTCATCCATGAACCAGGCGACGACTGCCTAGTCGAAATGTACCATTCACGATGGATTGGGTCAATCGCAGCTAGTCTACCAATTAGCCACATATGCTCTTCCAGTGTATTGACACTGAGCAGATCTGCCCCATTTCCGTACGCCTAATAAGAAAAAAGACTGTTTTAGATATCGGATCATTAGGAAGTAGAATGGCTCGGATAGTGTATCAGCAGGCCACTTCTCGGCTGACATATGTTAACATCTCGATTTGCTGATATGAACAGGAGGTATCCATATCCCGCCGAGCAGGAAAAGCGAAATAGAAATCGGGTTATTGATATAGCCACAAAACAGGTCAAAGCTGAGTATCCTACTGGATGCAATTTTCCGGGACATTTGTAATTTTAAAGATATTTTCTGTCACATTATCATAAGTACTGGGCTACCTGACAATTTCGCCTGGCATCCTCTCGATTCCTTATTGGAGAACGAACGAAACGATAACAAGTCAAGGCATATGTTTCCCAGCCTGGCGGACATTCCCTTTCTTCCAGAGGTGTGTAATAACTACCGTCTCCAAAATCTTGTCGTTGATTTCCAAGGGGGTTTAGAGAGCCGAAACGAACATTTGTTGGTTGGAGCCCAAGACCACCATTTCCAAATGTATTTGGTTGGTTTTCTCGCTGATTTCCGACATTGCTGAAAAGGCTGTTGAAATCCCGGTTATTATTGGATGTGCCAAAGTTGAAGTTATTTGAGTCTCGTTGAGCCGTTACAATTGTAGAGAGCAATAATGTGCAGTGCAGCAATGTAGAAGTCATCCTGTATTTGAGAAAGCATATCATAAATGATATTTTAATTTAAAATATTCCCAAGAATAGTCTCAAGACTTTGCTCTGTCTGCATCAAACCTAAAAAAATAATACGTAATGTATATTTACGAATTGTCACATTGACAATCGTAAAAGCACACCCGACACCCCCCCACCAATGTGTAATATGAGCAAATTGCGTTCTTCTGCGACGTAAATGAAAGTGTGAACTTGTTCTGAAATTGCCAAATAGGGACGATATGAAATAACGTCCAGACTTTCCAGTTATTTTAATCAATATTTTTCTATTACGTGTTAAGCTCCGTATGATTCGACCGAAATCTAACGGTGATTGCAAAAACAATAAAATCAACAAGATCATCTTAAATTCAGCATTTTCGTTTTAAATATTCAAAGGCAACATTCTATACGGTTATTAGGTAGGGTGCAATTAAATACTACTTAACTGACAAAAAAAATTCTGGTCACAATTTTCGCGGAAATAGTAGCGTCATAGAAAAGCACACTGTGTAAGACGCAAATGAGAACAATTCATAACAAGTACTGCCAAAATTATTTTCTAAATACTGAATACAACACATGAGAATTATCGCGTTCATGGAGTTCATAACCGGATTATTTTAAATTGAAACGCAAGAGATTATTTAATTAAATTGCATGTGAACATTCTGATTTATTGGGTACGTGCGTAAGAAATGGATCTGCACATGGGGAATAATAAGCACATACATGATATTAACAAACTGGGATATGAATGGTGGTTTTCTCTTGAATTAAAAGCCCTTATCATATCATAGCACGCGTTGTCGATAATATTTTACGCACAAGTGTAAAGCAGGAAATAATTTGCTTTCTATCAATTCTGTCTGATATTCAATAACCAATTTAACAAGGAACACACGTTTCATGTAAACCTCAGGTCTGTTAAGTCGAAACCGTCCACATTAGTAATTTTAAGTTCCTTTATAACCACGACTCAAGAATAGATGGCTTTCGTCGGGAAATAATTTTTTTGACATTCCCAATTACGTGATATACATTGGCAACAAACTGAATTGTGTCTGCCGACAGATCGGTCTTTGAAAGTAGATGTCAATTTTAGAATCGAGCTAATATTTTACATGGCAAATTGTATCCTTTGCTTTTATAAAATCGCGATTCCTATTCTATAACTCTAAAATGACATTTGACTTACTTTAATTAAGGTCGTCACAACCAGAAAATAAGATCGGTCAAGGATTTTCTCAGTCTCAAGAGTTAAAATTTTCCATTTTTATAGCTAGACACGGCTAGCCATCAATGAATGCACTGACTCGATTCAGGCTACAGACGAAATACGATCTATTTTCTAATGAATGACTCAACACTTTTTGTTCGCAGTCGTTTTGTAAAACTATTCACTTGTTTTAAAGTGACTAATAAGTTTAAATAGAATGCTATGCGGTAGTAAAATTCAAATTGTTCAGACCACACCTTGTACAGAAGATGTGAAGAGCTTGAAAGATATGATCGGATGGATTCGTAGGACTATGAGTTTTACACCTGATGTGTATACCTGTGCGTCTTTTACCCCCTTCTTCCGTTGAACCAAATGTTTTAAGCCAAAAAAATAACATCAAGAAATGACTCAACCAACACCAACCCATTGTGTTCTTGTGTCATAATCCAATACGAATGCAAAAGACGCCCCGCTCAATAATACCGAAATTATTGTTACCGGTTCACACAATGACAAATGTCAAAAAATGAGAAATATTTTACAGAAATCTTGCTAAATTTTCGTAGCTCTTCACTAGATTTCTCAATTCTTCTAGAACTAAATGATAGAATAGAATTGAATAAGGTTCATTTCCATGAACGAGTTATAAAACATAATCATATCAATGCAATTTTTATGTCTTATTTTCATAACTGGACACACTAGACACTACTATAATTTTAATTATTAAAAAAAATGATAATATAACAGAAGGATAAAATGGACATATCTATCATCTGATCTGTGCACATCGAGCATTTTGATATTCAGACATTTCTCACTAGTTTGGAACGTTAATATGGGCCCACAGACCAATATTGCTGTCAAAACAATAATACGATACAATTTTCAAGCATACATTTCCAATTTTTTATTCCGTACTTCTGAGACAAAAACAAAGAATTCGAATACGGTACCCTGTATTAATATTTGTCAGCAGTAAAATATTGTATTGGTCACGTTTCCTTTACTTGTTTGATTTGAGCAGGTTTGGTTAAGATTATACGATCGAAACTATTCATGTTATAAAATAGCTCTGAAAATAAAAGCGGATGGTGCTCTCACTGTTAAGAATATTCGGCTTCCGTTTTTAATAAAAGCACTCTAACGCCTGGAATTATTCTGTATGTGAAAAACTAAGAACTCGAAAGGAGAAATTGTTTTCATTTTACGTAGTGTGATAGTTCGCAGAGCCTATCCTGCAGTAACAAAACTGAGACGTATATTTTGTAGAAAGCCTTACAATTATATAGTAGAGCACTATAATAAATATTGCTTTAAGAGTGCGTAGCTCAGTTTTAGCTTTTATAAGCTTTCTGATGTATTGTTTGTAAAAATTTTAGGTACTACATAAAATGTCCATGGTTAATGCAAAATCGAGAGTAACCAAAAATAAAGCTATGAAAATACAGGTCCTTTACCTTTGGACGCGGCGCTGTGAACTATACGCGACAAAGCTTCCCCGATCTCCACCGATTTAAACGAAATCCACATTTTGCCTTTGTTAACACACCCCCAGGATCCCAGGAAAGGGTGCGGGGGAAAATAGTTCTGTCCCACCTTGTCATGTAAGTTTACCAGATTTTCATGTCATTTTGGAGAGTGTAAATGCTACCAAAAAGTCCTCTCTGCACTTTCTTCTAGCCCAACCGCTCTAGTTCTAAAGTAAGAATTGCGTTGTTATAAAAATTACTCTCATTCTCATCAAGTGACATAAACATTTGATCACTGATGATGCTATATTGTATGAGCTACGGATTATTCAATCCAGTCCAATCCAATTTGGCCTGCGGAATGTACCCCAAATGGTAACAGAATACTCAAGAGGAGATAAACTTATCAAAGCGAATAAGGCACATTATCTGTGCGAGCTATCGTTCCTTCATCATTGATCCCGAGGGAATTTCGTGAATATAATAGTAGTAGGGAATTCAAGCTTTTTAATTCAATGGAAATTATTAAAATTCTGTGGGTATGTTTGTCAGGAGCATTTCCATTAGAAATTGTATGCCCTGTTATAGAAACATCGCTGCTGGGGGGTTATATTGTCGATAATGTCCGTTAGCCCTATTGGTGAGGAAATCGTCTGGAAAGTTACTGGACAAGTTTAATAACAATTTTTCGGGTTGAACAAAATTAATTGGAAATACGGCGATATACAACGATAGAAGGGAATACAGTAAATTATTTTGTCTTCAACACACGAAGATTTATCATTTGATTCCGGCTTTTCTAAATTGGTCTGTGTTTGTGGAATTGGAATTCAACTTCGCCATTCGTAACTTCACTGTCCAAATAAATGTTAATTGGAGACAACAAACGAAGATGTAATGACTTGACGGCATTGGGCTTTTTCCACCAACAGGCAGGATCACAAAACACTCATGCGTTGAAGAAATAGAAATGTGAAATTCATGAGGATTTTATTGCGAATTTACTATAATATGAAGATACTATAGAGGATAATTATATTAATACATTTGCTCAACTAGTACAAAGGTTTTGCGAGGAAGGTTATTGATGGTTATTTTCTTTCGAGTGTTGTTATTAATACGGTACCACGTACACAAAATGAATACCAGTAAGAATGTCACAAGAAAGACGCTAATTTGCCATATAGCAAAGCGAATATTTTTCTGAAAAAAATTACGCTGAAGATTACATCAAAAAGACAAGGAAATTAAGGATCACTGTGGAGGTCATCGTAATTAGGACTGTTTAAGCTCAACCAGCCAAGTAATTCAATTATAACTAACTAATATCAACAAAAACTTATTAATTAATCCAATCATAATCTATTCAGATTACTCATGTATAGATTCTTTAATTCCACCTTTGGTACATTCTCAAAGAGTGCGGCACGATTTTGACAATCTCCTTTCTTCACCCAATGCCCGTACACTCGAAATGCACAGTTATCAATGACCTAAAATTTAAACAAAAGTGTAGTACAAGGATGAATTATTGTTCAGAACAAAATTGAAATGCATGGCAAATTTACCTTCCTAAATGCCTTAATTGTGTACGGATCTAATGTGGCTACAGACATTGACAAAGGTTCTGGTGTACGTTTTAGTCTCTGTATTCTGACCATACACCGAACGCAGACAATCGCGAATTGAAAGATCTTTCTGGCGTCAAATTTTTTCGATTTGTATTGCTGAAATTGAATTCATAATAAAAATTAATTATTGCTCGCACAATTTTCAATGACTTCCTTTCCAAGAGACCAAAACGGGTGGCGAATATTTCGATAATTCTTTTTATGTTTAACAACCTCAGAATATCTGCAAATAGTACAGAACTGTTTACGGTCAAAAATATTTGAAACCGGGGTTCGTACTTGTGGAAAGGGGCTGGGGTATTCTGGAGCAAAATCCCATAATATTTATTGGACCTCGAGATGTCAGATAAACTAATTCGTAAAATACCCCTTGAGGTTACAATGTGAATTTTCAAATAACTTTTTAACAAAGCACCACTAGATTGGACACTAGCCTGGATATGATTTCGAAGTGAAACTCTCTTAAGCAAACGAAGTTTTCATTTGAATTGAAAAGGAAAATCTATAGCGCAAATGTGCAAATTGCGAGAAAACTATCGACAGAATAAAATCTCTCCAAACATTCGCCCCCTTCATCACCATTACCATGATTTGGAAGAAATCATGTCGCAAGGCTTCGTCCACTGTAATTCGATCATTAGGATCTACGACTAGTAGTTTTCGTATTAAGTCTTTTGGTGTATCTGTACAAAATGGAACAATTGAACTTTTCAGTTTTCACTCGTCATATTAATTATTTTATAAAAATTCATAATGATCTGTAAAATTGAACTTGCTAACCAGTGACTCCATCCCATTCCGGTGAATGAAATGAGTATTTCCCCTCCATGATATTTCTCAGCATTACCATTTGTTTCCGGTGCCAAAATGGAGGGCATCCTACCAGTCTACAAATTAAGCCTTAAAATCAAACCTTGTCATACATTGGCAAATCGAAATGTTTTGAAAAGAACTTACAAAGTGTACATGATGACACCACAAGCCCACCTAGTAAAAATTAGCAAAGTTAAATGAATTTCATATTACATTTTTTTGGAAAGATGTTAGAAGCGGTTACAGAAAATATAAAAAAGAAACTCAAGAAGCAGGATATTAGTTAAAAAAAAACACTACTAACAAGTCTACGACTTTGTCATATCCTATGGTGTCTTCATAGAAAGCCGCTTTGAGGAGTTCTGGGGCCAAGTAGCCAGGAGTCCCACACACTTCTGCATGGTGTGGTAAAAGGTGCCAATCAGCAACAAAACAAGTCAACGGTAAGACGGTAACGGTAACAGCAAACATTCACACGAACCATGCGAGATAAAGAAGAAACAAACAATATGACTAGAAACTGTTTAGAAACATACATGTCCACTTTACGATCATAGCCTTTTTCATTTTCAAACATGTTGCAGCGTAACATTTCAGGGGCTAAGTAACCCGGAGTGCCACATAGATCTATGAATCATAAAACAACTTTGTGATCCAGATACAGTATCCACATTGTCTTCAAAACCATATTGTCTAAAACTAAAGATATAAAATAAACCAAAAAAGAATTTAGTGGTACTTTCTGTGAACTAACGGAAATACTTCCATTTTGAAACGCTGCAAAATTTCGGCTCGCAGAATGCAACTGTATGTTTAGAAGTTGGCTAAGATTCTGGAACAGTTTATTCAATTTGCGTCACTACAAGGCATTTATTAAAGGCTAAACTGAGCTTCTACTAACCAAAAAGTTTCTCGTTTGGTTGCAACACCTTTGCGAATCCAAAGTCCGTCACTTTCACGTTGTAATTGTCATCAAGGAGAATGTTTTCGGGTTTTAAGTCCCTGTGAACGATATTTTTGGCGTGTACAAATTGTAATGCTTCAAATAATTGCTTCATGATGTACCTGTTTATGAATTTAGAAATTAATAATAACATGCAAATGTATCCCAATTTTTGTGTTAAGGATATACGTACTTTGTCTTTTTTTCCGAGAGCGTGACGACACTAGTCAAATAGTCGAATAGTTCCCCATTTCGGCACAACTCAAAGACAAGAAAAATAAACGTGTTTGACTCGAACACATCATGTAGTTCAACTGTAGAAGAATGTAAAGTGTCACCAATCACTTATCCTGTCTCGATAAGATTTTCGAAAATATTTTTAGGTGTACTTTTCTTTCTAAGCTTTGCTTACTTATATATGGATGACCTGCGACCAGTTTCAAGATATGTACTTCAGTGAGGGTTGACTCCCGAATTGCTGTCGCATTACTATCATCATTGCTCAAATCAATGATTTTAGCTGCAAATTCCCTTCCAGTTTCTTTCTCGATACAACGCCGCACCGTTGAACTAACTCCTCTGAAAATACAAAGAAATATGATGAAAGATCCGATAGATTTTGACATTTTGACCTTCCAGTGAATTTTCAATATGAATTATTGAGTTCTTCTGTGTTTTTATTCAGAAATAATAATTCAGAAATATGTCACGTGGAAACAAAACACTGTAATTGTAATTTGCAGAGATTTAGTGAGAATTTTGTCTACGAGCAGTTTCGGACCCAGGAAATCAACTGATTTCAAAAAATACTGGAAACGAATGCGAGAATAAAATCCAAATAAGTAAATTCTGTAAACAAAAAATCCCATTCAGTTTGCATAGATCTTAGAAGGAAATTACTTTTCATGTAAAATTTAGAGACTGTTTAATGTTCAGAAATAATCGTTCTAACGTTCCTGCTCATGAATTTGAAGATTTCGCGAAAGATAAAAATAATTTCTAGTTCCTAATTCATTTCCAGCAACAGAATAACATTTTTGTTGACCTTTCAGCAGAGTATCCCTGAAAGGGCACGGTTGAATGTTTTAATATTCACTTCCTCTAAACAAATATTATATTGACCGACAAATCGGCCGTACATATATACGACGTTTTAATGTAACGTCTCGAATGAAAAGTGATTTTCTTGTCAGGCATTATTTACTTTTATTTGACGGAGATACGAGTTTTCCAAACATGTAATACCTTCCTAGAACTTCCTTTGGTTCATATTTTGCATAAAACTCTTTCGCAGCGTCCTGATCTGGAAGAGTATCGTCAGTCTCATCTTTAGCCATTACTTTCCTGGAGTTATCTATTTTGATTTCTTATTTTGCATTTGCAGGATCCATGGACTTTCACTCAACTCAGACTCCAACCACTGAAAACTTTCTTTCTCTCTATTATTTCAACTAATTTACGAAAACTTTGTTTTAGCAAAGGAGAGGAAAATTAATTTACATTTTCCCCAACTTGACACTATATAGACACAGCCATCCTTATTTCCTCTCATATGGTTTTCGCTCATTCCTATTATTATTGCATTTTCATGACTCTTTCAACCAACCACACGAGTCAGATAACCCAGAGACACACGGCGCAAGAGGCTTTTCTTATGTAATACAAACAAACACCATTTCACACTTCCACTTCATCTCTAAATCTTTGCCAAATTCAAGAGACGTAGGCGTATGATTCGCAAAACCTTAATGGTCCCGGCCCGGGTCACAATAATGTATTTATGGGGTGAACCATTTTCTCTTCCATTAACTAACCCGAAACACGAATTTTGAGATCGAGATCTTCTAACTGGACTAGAACACCAAATCATCGAATCAAAACTGAACCTGGGAAAAATATGAACTTCCTAAAAATTAAGACTTTTATACGAAAAAGTCTAACTGTAATGACAGCTTATGACTATACTTTAATTGTGAATTAGATGTTCGTAATGAAATTGAAGTTATATCGGCAAATAAGAACTACTAAAATGTAACGTTACATATGTCAAATTATTTGTGGGATCTAATTCAGTATATACAATTAATATTTGCCGGTAGAAAGAAACCATCAGGAAAGAATTACGGTAGTGGAATAAATGTATATTGAAAAATGGATATTCTGATGTCTAAATAATATTGCGGAATTTAGGAGAAATTTTAGAAAATATCAAACCGAGGCTTTGGTGATAATACCATAAATGCCTAACCAACTATGGTCACCCAATTTTTTCCAAAACCCTTGTTTAGAACTTCTGGTGTGATGTCAATTTTAATACATCCGCTGTTCGAAACTTTTGGTTTTAATGTATGTACAAGGAAAGTGAACACCTTGAAAATAGGAATAATTTAGTATATTATGTATGTATTGTGAACATTACTAATCTGGCATTGAGCTGATTATGACAATATAAGTTACTCCTCTGTATAATAAATTTATTGTCCTGCACAGTGTGATCGTGTTAATGTGACTTGGAAGGGGATAGATAACTGAGCTAAATAATGGAATATTGGTAAAGACAAGTACTATAATAATGTGTTTTATACAGTTATACGGTCAGTCGTTTTAGAATTATCCGTCACATTCAACGCAAAACAACTAAAAGGTCGACTATATATAGAGTTTACCCTAAATAAATAACTGTTTGTAACTTGTAAGTCATCTAAAGTATACACATTGCCAGAAAATAACAACGTTTGTTAGATAACTGTCGAAGTGTATATTCATCACTTTTTCCCGGCGATAATGTGTAACAGGGAAGCACACTATAAAGGAACTTGTCAGAAATATTAGTCGATTGTATAAACACAGAAAATAAATAAAACATGTCAAATGCAATAAGATATCAATAGAATCCTGGGATGAGATATCGTTCAGCAAGGCATATCGGATATGTCAATATCCTTTTATTTTATTGATAGGAAACGTCATTGCTGATCCGGTCCTTTTGAACCAGTAATTGAACGTATTCCGATTTAACGTATATTGCGATAGCGTACGACTTTAACATTGTTTACTTTGCATTCTTAAGACGTGTGTCATCTTAATAATAATGCGTATACGATAACGTCACTATCCAGGCATAACACCTTGCAAAGTAAATAGCTTGATCACAGTTACAAATAATTTGCCCACCCAAACTCGAACTTAGGAGAGCTGGAGAAAATCTTGCATTTTCCAGAGAATTTTATGAACAATCAATGAGCAATCTCACTTCCAGATCAATGTACATAGCTGAGCTGAGGAGCGCTTTTCATAGTGAAAAATGGCGTCGTGCTAAAACAGATTAAAGAAAAGGAGCTACATTTTCGACAAGAACATGTCCAAAGAGTGAAACTTTCGTAAAGAACATCTTTTCTCTTTTCGTGCAGATTTTGAGATATCACTCTTCCTTGGATTGATGAAAATTGATCTGTATCAAATACAGGTAGATACGAAATAGAATTTTGTCGTTTGTCGACTATATAATCAACACGGCTATGCTTATGAGCTGATAATTTCGAAAGATTTGACGCAGGGGCGAAGCTATGGATGTGCATTGGTGTGCCCGGCACACGGGCGCAGAATTCTGGGGGGGGGGGCGCAAAAATAATAAAATATTTGTAGACGAGAAAACTTGATAGCACAATATGTATGAAATACAGGGTTTGT
>JAQFYE010001279.1:0-24194 GCA_034694305.1 Protaphorura glebata | reverse complement strand
CCTGAAAACAATGACGTATTGACCTTGGAATTTGGTCAAGCCGTTTTGGAGGAGATAGCGGACACACACGCACACACGCAAACTGAGCTTGGATTTTATATGTATAGATTTTAAAGAAAAACTCAACGGAGTGATATTGAGCAACACAAACCGAACATCTCAGCTGAAGTTTAAAATAATGTCTATAAAAAAGTCCATTGAATTATGTAGTAGCGTATTGTTTCCATTTTCATTCTCAAATAAAATGATTGACATTTTCAGCACAAAATCAAGTTTTGAATATTTCATGTTTATTGTTTCCTTGACGCAAAACCCAATCTGAAGTCATTCCACCTACTCCTATTCCTACTACTACTAGGCGCTCTACCACTAACTGTGGTTCAATAAATATTTGTAAAAATAATAAATAACAATGCACTGGAGAAAGATTTTTCAATTTCTATGTTGCCTTTGTCAACTATCCCTATCCGTGAGCGGTAGCCTTGAACTCGGGCTTGGGAAGGGATACCAATTTTTGGCAGGGTGTCTCAAGCTAAAAGGAACGCGATCCTCACAAGGTAAGCACTTTTAGAGATACTCTCAAATTTTTCATCTCAGTCCAGCCAATATATATTTGGTAAAACCGAAACTAAAAGCAAACGGAGTTTTCTTTGGATTTTATACTCACGACCTCACTTTAATTCGAATATTATTAACCTGTGTAGTACTCGTGACGAGAGATTCCAATGATGCGAAGTATGACTTTCTGAATGATCAGACGGATAGTCAGTTGCCTTTTGTCAGACCGTTGGCCTATATCGTGGTCGACAATGTTGCCGATGTGTCAAATTCTATCGTTTGTGCCCGCAAACTGAATATCCATACCGTGATAAGAGCTGGAGGACATTCTTACGGCAAGTATTCCTTCGGAGACAACTCCACCGTCATCATTGACCTGCGGAACTTGAATCAGGTCACTGTTCATAAATCCACTAAAACGGCAACCGTTGGTCCTGGAGTTTTGTTGGCACAATTGTACTGGGATATTTGGAATCAAGGAAAGTTCGGAATTTCTGGTGGGTATTGTCTGACAGTTGGAATGGGTCTACCGCTAGGTGGAGGTCAAGGCTGCTTCCAAAAAATGTTTGGTCTAATGTTAGACAACGTCATTGAATTTGAGATGGTGGATGTCAACGGCCAACTCCGGATTGTCAACCAGGATGAAAATAAGGATTTATTTTGGGCCCTCCGCGGCGCAGGTGCAGGGAGTTTTGGAATCGTCACTAGTTTCAAATTTCGACTAATTGACGCCAAGGATGTCAAATTTCGGAGAATTTCGTTTAATTACAGGTAAGGTTTATAATGCATCCGGTACATATGATTTATCAACGGCTATATATATAGCGGTTATATATGTATATATAACTCAATAGAAATTTATGGGTTAAAAGATTGGTGAATTTTCAGTTAATTTGCAGTGTTACAAAAAATATTTGCGAAAACCGAAGATGAAGTGAAGCTACGATATGTTGTGGCTAAATTATTTAAAAAAAAATAACCAAATAAAAGCACGATGCCCCGAGTAGGAATCGAAGCCAGGACCTCACTTTTACGCGCCACGAATCCTGGATTCGCAGCAGAAAAAGTCTGAGTCTATATATAACCGTTATATATGTATATAGCAGTTATATATATAACGGTTATATATATAACGGTTATATATGTATATAACGGTTATATATATAACGGTTATATATATAACGGTTATATATATAACGGTTATATATGTATATAACCGAAAGCGAATTCAAACTCTTCCTTTCCAACTTACGCCAAAGCAGCAATATAAGAGGAATGATACCTAAAAATGCGAGTCACATTGTTCATCTTCTGAATAAAACCAACAATGTGGAGTTTGTGTCTACTGGCAGTGAATATATGGCTTGTTGAATAAAGAGGCAGAATGAGACAGGAGAGGTCTTGTAATGTCAATTGTACTGTTTAATGTGGAGACAAACAATATTTCAAGTACAATTATATGGACTGACAAGTTACAGACAAGTTCAGATTGTTACTGAATAAAAAATGTTAGTGAATCAACGAATCGTAATAGAATCCTAATGTAGATAGTAGCTTAGTTTTATTTATATTGAATGTGCGGACGAGGTAGAAACACTGCACTGCACTGTGTTGAACTAATTGTTATGCACTGAAATGGGAATTGTCAGCTGCAACGTAATGTGATTATAAGTCCAAATGCACTCACTTCAATGTCAAGTTATAAGAGTCAAAGACAAGGCCAATAAAGTCAATGTAAAATATACAGATAAAATAAGTCCATAATGATAAATGTTAACAGGAACATATTCAACATAAAATACTTAATTTTCTCTATTCACGACCGAACATCTTCCGATTTTTTAAAAGAACGGCCTGATGTTTTTTAAAGTTCATTCTTTCAGGATCTCTGATTTCGAGGATGTGTTCCGGGCTTGGGACACTTGGAACAAGGACTCAATTTTGAACACCGCATTCTCCGACCTCGTTGCTACGTCCGATGGAGTAACACTAGTGATCAGTGATTTCGATTACAATTTAAGAGCCAGTGACGTGGAAAAACTGAAGAGAATTTTCCGGCCTGCAGCAATTGGTGATCCAATGATGAAATCGGATAATTTCATTGACTTCATTGCATTCAATCCATTCTCAAAAGTGAATATCACTGATGCATCACAATTAGCTGGTCTGAAACGGGAGGATACGAAGAAGAACACTTTCGTTGTCAAATCTTACTTTGTTGACAAAACACTTAAGGACCGAGAGATTAAAGAATTTGCTGAAATTATAACTCGGATGCCTGATGGAGTGTTATGGGCTGCCGAGCCTTATGGTGGGGCCGTGAACCAAATCAAGAGTAATGCAACCGCCTTTCTACACCGCAACTCCCTTTACAATATTGAATTCAAAGCATTTTCAAATGCGAAGAACGTCAGGAACTATGTCCGTGAATTCGACAATTTTACACTGAAGAATATGGACAATGGACATTCATACCAGAATTATGCGGATTGGCAGTTGAAGGATTATTTGTTCAGGTACTATGGAGAAAATTTACAAAGACTCGTCAAAATCAAGAGGGAAGTGGATCCTCAAAACTTCTTCAATTTCCAACAATCAATCCCAGTACATTTATAAAGTGAAAAAATATTTATCGCTTTTGGCACATCTACAAATACATACATCAAATTGACTTCAGCGATTCTTTGGGCACTATTAAAAGTTTGAGCATTTGCAAATTAATTTATTACGTCACATGTACGATATCCCATATTTCTATGATTTCTGTCGTTCTGTCCATTACTTTCGGAGGAGGGTGAATAAAACATTCAAACCGAGCTATTCTTCTGTGTACATCTCTCACACGACAAGAAAAAAAAAGATACTGTAAACACCCAAATCGGTCATAAATTCGATGTCAGTCGTCTCGGTCCGGTAGAGTAGGCAGTAGGAGTTAACGTCTCTTGACAGCTATCATCTTATGTCCAGGCAAGACTCACGCTTAGTCGAAACTGACGAGGGGAACGTCAGGGGGGATATTTTTAGAAAAAATTGAAATTCTTACCTGTGAATTCTGATATAATGAGAAAGCTGGAATGATACTTCATTTATCGCACATTTCATGTTTAGGTCAGCAGCTGACCCGGATTTGAATTTTGGAGGTGTGTTTGTGCATTTGTGAATGGCATGAGTGTCCGCCGCCTCGTCTCGCTTTTCCTCGCACGCGTTCTCTTCCCCTGCTTTGAATAAACGAAAGGGGTGGACAGACGCAACGGCCTGACACACAAACACACCTCCAAAATTCGAGTCCGGGTCAACTGCTGACCTAAACCTAAAATGTGCGACAAATGACATATCATTCCAGATTTCTCATCGTATCAGAATTCACTTATAAGAATTTTAATTTTTTCTAAAAGTATCCGTATTTCGAGGTGGTCAATTTACTACTTTGACCACCTGGCCTGGTAAGCTGCTAACCCGGGTGAATAGAAATTAATCACCCTGTTCATTGATTTCTGTATCAAACAATATTTACAATGCCGTTTGAATTTTTACATTGAGCATTAGTTTGGCTATATTCTTGTCGTCAGTCTTACTGAATGTTACATCTAAATTCAAGTCAGGCTAAAAATGCTAAAATTTAGCAACAGAAAGAGCACACTTCAACCCAAGAATAGAATAATCTGGACGGATAAGTCGAATGATTTATATAATCGCAAATTGTTCCAATTTTCATTCTCAAATACCCATAAACAGAATGACTGACATTTTTAGTGCAAAATAATGTTTTGAATATTCTGTGCTGTGCTCTTCCCAATCTGTAGTCATTTCACCTACTCCTATTCTTAAGAGTACAGGCTATAAACTTATCATGGATAAAACTTTCTGTCATTTCCCGAAATCCGCAATAACTCTAAAGTTCAGTCTTGTCCCAACAATTTAGCTTCTGAATTTTTAAGAAAACAAATTAATTTGATCAAATTAAATACCAAAATAGTAACCGCGGTTCAATAATCCACACACACACACACTTATAAGAATGCTTTGGAATAAAGTGTTTGAATTCCTGTGTTGCATCAGTCTACTGTCTCCACCCTGGAGCTGGGGGGAAAAGCGTTGCCGATTTTTGGCAGTGTGTCTCAAGCTAAAAGGAACACAATCCTCACAAAGTAAACACATCAAGTGATACAAGTGAACGTATTCATCACTACTTGCCAAACGACCGAATTTAAATATTACATATCATTAATCAATTGACAGTAAATTTTACTATCATCGTTTTTTAGAATGATTCTCTATTTCCACGAAGTGCAATGCCCCGACCTTACAATGTATGTCAAGAGTTCACCCCATTTTGACGAATAAATTACGGCACTATCACCACGCTGCACCTAATGTATTTTGTAATTTGAATTTATTAACCTGCGTACTACTCGTGACAAGAGATACCAATGCGGCGGAGCATGACTTCCTCAATGATCAGACGGATAGTCTGCTGCCATTCCCTCAGACCGTTGGCCTATATCCTTATCAACAGTGTTGCTGATGTGTCAAATTCACCTCATATGTGCTCCCGGACTGAATATCCACAACGTGATAGGAGCTGGAGGACATTCTTACGGCAAGTATTCGTACGAACACAATTCCACTTCCGTCATTGACCTTCGGAACTTGAATCAGGTCACTGTTCATTCTTGCCATGCGGTGTTGTAGAATGATAGTTTCTTCAACCTTTCGTGGGTATTGCAGTATTTACAAGGTCAGAATAATAGATAACCCAAGATTATGGAGAAGAACGAATTTCTACAAAATAGTACGACGAATAAATCAACCACCTGTGTATAATATAACATTTAAAATAAAATTGGAAAAATCCGAGTTGACTCTCGAAATTTTCCTTGCATTAGAGATGCAAGGAAGTTATACTCTGTCTCATTTCACACCCGATTGTTGTTGTGGTTGTTCCTCGAAATTAGAGTCTTTCTGCAACATTCCTCACTTCAGTACCGTATCAAGTACAGCATCTGGTCTAACCCTGATTTTACTTTGTGCCACGGCGAAACAAGCGAAAAAGTGTCGCAAGAAGACGAACAATAATAAATCAGTTATTGCGGATCTGGATTTACAGGCCAGTAAATCCGTCTATGGATTTCTGGGCCAAATACAAAAAAAAATCGGTTTGTTAGATGATTTTATCCTCAAAGTGCTTAAGAAGAGTGCTTAAGAAGGGCTTAAAAGAGTGAAATTTACACACAAAAACAGCACAATTCACCTTAAGATTAGAATTATCTACATAGAAATGTCCATTGAATTATGTAATCGTATATTGTTTCCATTTTTATTCTCAAATACATTAAAGATAGAATGATTGACATTTTCAGTATAAAAATCTGCGCATTGAATATTTTACGTTCATTCTTTCCTTTAACCAAAAGCCAATTTGAAGTTATTCCACCTAACTACTTTTCCGAATACAACTACGCGGTCTAACACTAGCCGTGGTTCATAAATTTTTGCAAAAATAATCAAGAGCAATGCACTGGACTAAATTTTTTCGATTCTTGTGTTGGCTCAGTCTATTATCCCTACCCGTGAGTGTCAGCCTTGAACTCGGCTTTGGGAGAGGATACAGATTTTTGGCAGGGTGTCTCAAGCTAAAAGGAACGCGATCCTCACAAGGTAAACACATCTATCTAGAGATACTCGTTAGCCTTTCATCTCAGTCCACCTAATGTTCATTCGGTTCAGTGACCCGAACTAAAAGCGATTGGAATTTTCTATTGATTTTAACTTAATGACCTCAATCAGGAACATTCATGACATTGTTGAAAAAAATAGTTTGCATTTTTGAAATTACCGCTGTGTGGGAGAGATAAAAAATTCAAAGTATATGAAAAGCTAACCTCAACCTGAAATAAACCTTGCAGAGGGAATCCATCGTATTCCCAACAGTCAGCAGATGGGAACCACGTAATACTAGGCTTTCTCGCCTCTACTTTAATTTGAATGTATTAACCTCTGCAGTACTCGTGACGAGAGATTCGAAGGAGGCGGAGTATGACCTACTGAATGATCAGACGGATAGTCCGTTGCCATTCACCAGACCGATTGCATATATCGTTGTCGACAATGTTGCTGACGTGTCAAATTCTATTATTTGTGCCCGAAAATTAAAAATCCACACCGTGATAAGAGCTGGAGGGCATTCTTACGGCAAGTACTCCTTCGGAGACAACTCCACTGTCATCATTGACCTTCGAAACTTGAATCAGGTCACTGTTCATAAATCGAATAAAACGGCGACCGTTGGGCCTGGAGTTTTGTTGGCACAATTGTACTGGGATATTTGGAATCAAGGGAGATTCGGAGTTCCTGGTGGGTACTGTCTGGCCGTTGGAATGGGTCAACCGCTAGGTGGAGGTCAAGGCTGCTTCCAAAAAATGTTTGGCCTATTGTTGGACAACGTCATCGAATTTGAGATAGTGGATGTCAACGGTCAACTCCGGATTGTCAACCAGGAAAAGAATAAGGATTTATTTTGGGCTCTACGCGGTGCAGGGGCTGGGAGTTTTGGAATCGTCACTAGTTTCAAATTTCAACTTTTTGACGCCAAGGATGTCAAGTTTCGGAGAATTCGGTTTAATTACAGGTAAGAGTTATGACGCATCCGGTGCATATGATTTACTTGCACAAGTGTACGGTAAACATACATACATACATATACATAAAGCGAATTCAAATGCTTCGTTTCCAATTTACGCGGAAAAAGTGATTTAAGAGGAATGATACATCAAATGTCGAGTCTTATCGTTGATCTTCAGATTACTGAAAAAACGTCCTGATGTTATTTAAATCTTTATCTTTCAGGGTCTCTGATTTCCAGGATGTTTTCCGGGCTTGGGACATTTGGAACAAGGACACAACTTTGAACACTGTGTTCTCCGACATCGCTGTTACGTCCGGCAAACTTACACTTCTGATCACTGATTTCGATTACAATTTAAGAGACAATGACATTGAGAGACTCAGGAGAACTTTCCCGCCTACCACAATTGGTGAACCAATCTTAAAATCGGATAATTTCATTGACTTCATCGCATTCCATCCATTCTCAAATGTGAATATCACTGACGTATCACAATTAGCTGGTCTGAAACGGGAGGCTACGAAGAAGAACACCTTTGTTGTCAAATCTTACTTTGTTGACAAAACACTTAAGGACCGGGAAATTAAAGAATTGGCTGAAATCATAACACAAATGCCTCCCGGGGTGTTATGGGCTACCGAGTCTTACGGTGGGGCCGTGAACCGAATTAAGAGTAATGCATCCGCCTTTCTTCACCGCAATTCCCTCTACAATATTGAATTCAAAGTAACCTCAAATGAGAAGAACGTGAGGAACTATGTCCGAGAATTCGACGATTTTATCCTTAGGAATATGGACAATGGACATTCTTACCAGAATTACGCGGATTGGCAGTTGAAGGATTATTTGTTCAGGTACTATGGCGAAAATTTACAAAGACTCGTCAAAATCAAGAGGAAAGTGGACCCTCAAGACTTCTTTAATTTCCCCCAATCAATCCCAACGTATTTGTGAAATCTCTGCGATTAAATTTGTCGTCTTGGGACATGTCTTTTTTCGAAGTATATACCATTATTGACATACTAAAATTAAACCTGGTAATGTCAAACTCCGTTTAGTTATCTTTATTCAGTACAGTTAAGTGATTGTTCTTAAACATATTCTACATTCCATTTTTGTTAATATCCACCATTCGAATCACTTGCGTACACGTTCCCGGCATTATTACTATCTACATATTTACTTGTTTCCCAATTTGCAAAACGGCGATATTCTCCACTATTCTGTCTCCGCCAATTTTGATAATTTCGACCATTGCAATCTAACGTGTATCCGTTTCCAGTTCTGTTGGATTCGAGACATTTTCCAGTCTCCGTATTGATTAACCTTAGCCTCTTTCGAAGACGTCTCCATTTATAATAACTTCCGCCATTATCTCCTAAAGTATAGGCCAACCTATACTTTGCTGTCCAGACACCTCCCAGTTTGCGCATTTATACTTTTTATCTTAACATCTTCTTCGTCTTGGAGTTTCCTCCTCATTCCTGTTTTGTTGTATTCGCAATTGGGTTTAGGAGTTCCACTTAACGGGTAATTGCAATTTTCAATTATATGGTCAAATTTTGCTACCGGAGGGTCCCAAAATTGTATTTCTTATATATAACACATCAAGAAAATTATACAATTTTTATCATCACCGTAAAATCCACCCTCTGCTCGTTCAGGAAATGCAGCTACAACTATCGTCATAGTTTTGTTGTTCCCATTTCTATTCTGGAACCCCCTAAAGATAGAATGATGGACACTTTTAGTACAAAATACAGCATTTGAATATTTCATGTTCATTTTTCTTTTGCACGTAAATCCCAATCTGAACTTATTCCACTTTATCCTGTTGAGAATACACGCCACGCTCTACTTAACCCGGATAAAACCTTCCATTAGTTTCGGAAAATCGAAATAACCTCAATGTCCTCTCATGTCAAATCATTGATTTTCCAAATTTTTAGGATAAAAACAGAGCTCTCCATTATCTTTGCATAATTGATTGCCTGACTGATAACAGTGGTTCAATATATTTTGTAAAAAAGTTCCAAAACTCCACTTTAATTTGAGTTAATTAATCTCTGCAGTACACATCACAAGGGAATCCAATTATGCGGAGTATGAGGTACTGAATGATCGGACGGATAGTCCGTTACCATTCGTCGGACCGTTGGCCTATATCATGGTCAATAATGTCGCTGATGTGTCAAATTCCATTGTTTGTGCTCGGGAACTGAATATAAACACTGTGATTAGGGCTGGGGGGTATACTTACGGCAAGTATTCGTACGGAGACAACTCCACCGTCATCATTGACCTTCGGTACATGAATGAGGTCACTGTTCATAAATCGACAAAAACTGCTACAGTCGGGCCAGGCGGTTTGTTGGCACAATTGTACTGAGATATTTGGAGTGAATGAAGATTCGGAGTTTCTGGTAGGATTTGTCTGACCGTAGGAACTAACCACTAACCACTATACACCAAGGCTACTTTCAAATAATGTTTGGCCTATTGTTTGACAATATCATTGGATTTGAGATGATGGAGGCAAACGGAAGTCTCCGCATTGTCAATAAAAATGAGAACAAGGACTTATTTCGGGCCCTGGCAGGCAGCACAGGCAGGCAGGAGCAGGGAGTTTTGGAATTGTCACTATAGTTTCAAATTTTGACTTTTTCACGCCATGCCAAGTTTCGAAGCATTTATTGTAATTACAGGTAGGGTTTACATTCGCATCTCGTGCGGATGTTTATGCGGATGTTTTATTTGCTCAGCTGTACGGCTGTTCGGCGCAGCCGAATTCCAGGTCCCATTTTGATTAATTGGAGGTACGTCTCATAATTTATTAAAATTAGCCGCTCTAAAGCACCCCTCGTGAGTCCATTATAAGATGAGAAATCTTGAATTGTATGACACTCCACCCATATTTCATGTTTAGGTCATTGACCTTTATTTGAAATTTGGCAGTGTGTTTGTGCATGTGTGAACTGTTCTCCGTCTCTTCTAATTTTCCCTCCCCCCATTTGCTCGAGCTCTCCTTCCCTGCCTTGTACGAACGAATGAAGTCGGTGGTCGTACCGGCCCGACACACAAACCCACCTCTGAAATTCAAATAATCGTCAACGGGCGATTCAAACCTGAAATGTGGGTCGAGTGACATAGCAGTCCATATATCTCATCGCATATATGGTACTCAGTGGTACGTATTTCAATTTTTCTGAGAAATTCCGCCCTAACGTTCCCCTCATCAGTTATTCCAGTTAATTTGATAGTTTGGATTTCGTAGTCAGGGCACAAGAGAGTTTGTCAAAATCAGACTGGTGTAGTGGCTTAGAGATAGTCCTCCTATTAATGTGTGCGCTGGTTCGGCACGCACTGGGAGTTTTTCTCAATTTTCACTATACCGATCTGTGCTTGGATAATCGCTATGGGGCGTTCTGTGAGGAGTTGGAAGCCTAGCATATGTACGGAATGCTAGTAACAGAGACTGTTCGAGCGGCTATCTGTCTCTAAACAATGATGATTGGACGGATATTTCACTCTGTGTACTTCTACGTGAGGCAGAGGGCAGCACTCTGTCAACACGCAATACACCGCTTTCCGAATCGAAGGCTTGGGAGATCAATTTCTGGGTACTGGCCCGCAAAGAAGAAGTTTTCAGTTCTTCTTTGCTATAAATCGAATTACTTTTACTTTTTTTAGTACTGTACAGCGGATAGCTTTATGAGTTAACCTAACAATATTTGTCCGCTCGCTTGGCGCGATTGGCCAGCCAGACTGGGCTGAATAGCATTCATTGAGCTCAGAATTGGGGCAATTTTTAAAAGATGTCAACTTGCATGTATTTGTGGTTCAAGATTTACAGATTTGTACAGGGTGGCCCAAAAGTAACCGTAGATCCGAAATAATTCCATTAATATTTCCAGTTTCAGAATTCCGAAATAGCCATTCTGTTCAGAAAGCGATTTTGCAAGTTTTGGTGCATTGTTCTCGCGTGATCGTTGCGCGGAACGCGCGCGGCATCGCAAAACAGACAAAACGGGAGTTTTTTTTCCCAGCATGGAGAACAAATTCTTTAAGGACAGAATTTGACCAATGGATTTGTTTGCTAAAGTTTAACAAAATTTGAAAACAAATTAAAAAATGTTTTGTGGTGCCGCGTCCGCTCCGCGCAACGTATATACGAGAACGATACATCCAAACTTGCAAGATCGCTTTTTAAACAGAATGGCTATTTTGGGATTTTGAAACTGGAAATATTAAAGGAATTAGTTCAGATCTACTGTTACTTTTGGCCCACCCTGTACATGAGCTTTAATCACCCCGTACATATATTTCTGCGTCTAACAGTATTTAAGTACAATCGGTTTGTCAATGTTCATATCAGAGTGGTACTGGATTTTATATCTTGTTAAAGTAAGTATCATCGTAATAAAATTTTGGCGCAAAAAATAACCACATTGACTTTGAGACAAGAATGAATTCCCGTGGATAAGTCTACCGAATTTTAATCACGAACTGTTTCCATTTCTTTTCTCAAATAGACTCAAGATAGAATGATTGACATTTTTAGTACAAACTAAACCTTTGAATATTTCATTGTTCATTTCTTCCTTAAACGGAAAACCCAATCTGAACTCATTTCACCTATGTACTCCTTTTATGACGAACACACTCTTCCTATCGATAAAACCTTCCAAACCATTATTTTTCTGAAAACAGTAATAGCTTTACAGTCCAATATTCTAGTAATAATTTAGTTTCTAGATTTTTAGAATAAAAAAGTGCTCGCAATTATTTGATAAAATTACTTATCTGATCGATACCAGCATTTTAATTTATTTTACAGAAAAAAAGATTACACCAAAATGAACTGGAATAAATTCTTCCAATTCATGTGTTGCCTGAGTCAACTATCCCTACCCGTGAGAGCTCTTGAACTGGGGGTGGGAAAGGGAACACGATTTTTGGCAGGGTGTCTCAAGCTAAAAGGAACACAGCCCTCGCAAGGTAAACATATCAAATTAAACTCGTACCAGTGATTCAAAGTTACACATTATTAGGCAAATACTACCTCGTTGTCTATTTCTGCAATGGGATGGCTTAACCCTGCTATAAAATTTCAGAATTCGCCTCATTTTGACGAATACACTACATTACCATCACCACACTTAACGCAATAAATGTGTGTATGTAATGTATGAATGTATACCCCGTATATACTATGAACTAACTCGCCTGGACTCCACTTTAATTCGAATATTATTAACCTGTGTAGTACTCGTAACGAGAGATTCGAATGATGCGGAGTATGACTTTCTGAATGATCAGACGGATAGTCAGTTGCCATTCGTCAGACCGTTGGCATATATCGTTGTCGACAATGTAGCTGATGTGTCAAATTCTATCATTTGTGCCCGAAAACTGAACATCCACACCGTGATAAGAGCTGGAGGACACTGTTACGCCAAATATTCCTTCGGAGACAACTCCACTGTCATCATTGACCTTCGAAATATGAATCAGGTCACTGTTCATAAATCCACTAAAACGGCGACAGTTGGGCCTGGAGTTTTACTGGCTCAATTGTACTCGGATATTTGGAATAAGGGAAGATTCGGTGTTCCGGCTGGGTTTTGTTTGACCGTGGGAATGGGTCATCCACTCGGAGGAGGTCAAGGCTATTTCCAAAAAATGTTTGGTTTGTTGTTGGACAACGTGATTGGATTTGAGATGGTGGATGTCAACGGTCATCTTCGGATTGTCAACCAGGATGAGAATAAGGATCTATTTTGGGTCCTACGCGGCGCAGGTGCAGGGAGTTTTGGAATCGTCACTAGTTTTAAATTACGACTTTTTGATGCCAAGGATATCAAGTTTCGGACCGTTGTGTTTAATTACAAGTAAGGTTTATGCATCCTGTTCATAAATCCGTCCTGCGCGGTTTTGCTGAAGGGCGATAAAGTAAATATCGGCAAGGAAAGACCCCGCTAAAAATATCGGCTACAAAAAAAAATTAATAACTTTTTTTTTTTTGAAAAATTCACCAATGTCACAATTTCATGCAATTTCAAAAAATTTGTCTGATAGGGATGGATGAAGTCTGATTCAACTGTCAATGCATTCAAAGAGACATAATTTTTTATTTCAAACTAATTTGCCAGTGAAAAATCGCCTTCATCCAAACATAAAAATTTAAAATACTCTCCCTTGTGACTCGTTTAAACGCTCTTACTTTGTTCCTCACACAAACCTTGAGAAAATCCTGTGACGTTTATTCAATTGCTCTCTTTCAGGATGCCTGATTTCGAGGATGTTTTCCGGGCTTGGGACATTTGGAACAAGGACACGGAGTTGAAGACAGTGTTTTCCGACATCACTGTTACGTCTGCTGGTTTTACACTTACAATCATGGATTTTGATTACAACTTAAGAGACAATAATATTGAGCAGCTCAAGAATATTTTTCCGCGTAGAAAAATTGGTGATCCGGTCGTGAAAACTGATAATTTCATTGACCTCGTGGCATTCAATCAATGGACAGGCGTGAATATCAATGATGTGACAGAATTAGCAGGGCTAAAGCGGGAGGATCGAACGAAGAACACTTTCGTTGTCAAATCTTACTTTGTTGACAGAACACTTAAGGACCAAAAGACTAAAGAATTAGCTGAAATCATAACCCGGATGCCTTCTGGGATAAGATGGAATGTCGAATCTTTCGGTGGGGCCGTGAATCGTGTCAAGAGTAATGCTACCGCCTTTCTTCATCGCAACTCCCTCTACAATATTGAATTCAAAGTATTCTCAAATGAGAAAAACGTGAGGAACTATGTCCGTGAATTTGACAGTTTTCAACTGAAGAATATGGACAATGGACATTCATACCAGAATTATGCAGATTGGCAGTTGAAGGACTTTTTGGTCAGGTATTACGGAGAAAATTTACAAAGACTCATCAAAATCAAGAGGGAAGTGGATCCTCAAGACTTCTTTAATTTCCCACAATCAATCCCAATATATATGTGAAGAAGTGAAATAATATTTCTCCAAGCAGACTAGGGTCAATTACATTGAAAATGCAATTAATTACAAATTACAAATTACAGCCTACTTTAAAAAGTATTTCAATTACAACTACAAATTACATGCCAAATAATTGATGCAATTAATTACAATTACAATTACAATTCAAATTACAATTTCAAATATATCTTCTCTTTGTGTTCTTCAGCACTAAAAACTCATTTTCTCTTTCACTATCCAAAACTTGATTCAATCTTTACTAGTCAACAAATGTAATTGAGAAAAATGTAATTTCAATTACAAATTACAATTACAATTACAGACATCTTCCAAATAATTAATTACAATTACAGACATCTTCCAAATAATTAATTACAATTACAGACATCTTCCAAATAATTAATTACAATTACGTAATTGTAATTGTATTTTGTAATTGAAATTACAATTATCAATGTAATTGACCCAAGTCTGTCTCCAAGCAACAAATTCTAAAATGGGCTAAGATCTACAGGATTTTGATTGGATATGCTAATGGACGAAGGAAAAGTGATTCTATTAACAGAAAGAGTTATTTTGAAAATATTCAAAACTTCCTGTAATGTATTTAATTTGAAAACGATCGAATATCAAATTGTGATAAAATATTGTATAACACCAAGTCTTCAATGCCATCACATTTCAATAATTCAATTGAATAATAAATATTTTGTATAGTGTTTCGAAGAATAATTGAGTATAGTGTATCTAAGTTTGGCTAAACGATCATGGTATTTCGGATGACAGAGTATTTTATTTATGTACTAATGAGGAAACTATACGCCATGGAACTTCCCACCGATCACTTCGAACTATCTCAATACGCAAAATTTCTTCAACATTATTGATTTTTTTGATTGATTGATTGATTTATTCAACAGTCAGACCGATTTCACATACGTGTTCTTTAAGCCACGGCGACAGACTACACACTACGATATTACCCATAACTTACCAACACTCCATAAATTACACATAACATACCAACACTCCAAAAGAAAATTATTGTTAAAAAAATTATCTCCCTCATAAAACATTTCTAATGTCTAAAAACTTGATAACTTTGTATATTTGAATGTACTTTGCTCAGAAATCAATACAGTGTTGGAATATTTAATTGAAAATACATGCTTAATATGTTTTGCGTAAGCAATACATTATGTGCATGTGTTGTCTGCCCGTCCATCTGTCCGTCTGTTTGTCCGTCCACACTTTTCATGCAGTAAGCGTTGGCGGAATCCAACAAAATTTATAGGGCAGGTACATAAAGTCACAAGACACCGCAAGTGTTAACATAACCCCGTCAGGTGACCTCTGACGCCAGGTCACCAGAAGTCACATGCAGTAAATGTTGACGGATTTCAAAGAAATTCGCAGGGTAGGTACACAAGGCCACAAGAATCACCAAGTGTTAATATGACCTCGCCAGGTTACCTCTGAGGTCACCAGAGGTCACATGCTGTAAATGTTAACGGATTTCAACGAAATTCACAGGGTAGGTACACAAGGTCACAAGAATCACCAAGTTGTAGTATGACCTCGCCAGGTGACATCTGAGGTCACCGGAGGCCACTTTTCAGTAAATGTTAACGGATTTCAACGAAACTCTCAGGGTAGGTAAACAATGTCACAAGAATCACCAAGTGTTAATATGACCTCACCAGGTTACCTCTGAGGTCACCAGAGGTCACATGCAGTAAATGTTGACGGATTTCAACGAAATTTACACGGTACGCGCAGTATCTATATTTCTCGAGTCTATCGAGTCGTAACACATATCTACTCGGTCTTACAGAGCGTTTATTTGTAAAGTTATTAAGCTCTTCATTTATAAGGCATTATGTATTGTCTCCCCCCTACGGCAGGTACCACAATAGGTACAATCAAGTGGAATACTTCGTTGGAAAGATCAACTGAAGTGGGACCTCAGGCAAAATAGTTCAGCTCCATCTTGAAAGTGCGTTCGCACGCATCGCGCGATGAAATTTTAAAGTGTTTTCTGGAGATATCGAGCCATGGTTCTACAATTTCTAAGCAAGTCGATTTTGCCTCAACATTTTGTTTTCGTGTTTTTTCAGGATTCTGGTCAAATTTCCAGGGATAGGTGAAATATTAAGTACTTCATTCGTGGGAACTATAATTTTCTAATTTATAACCTTACTACTGAGATGACTTTTAACTATTTTCACGTCGGGAGATCCCGATTGGTATGAAAACTAATATACCCTGTCCAGGTGATTAATGAATATACTTGAATTGAAGTGGTCCCCATGTCAGAGTTTCTTGCACTGCTATTATTACGCTTGTCCTATTACTAGGAGTACCTACTCTAGGTAGGACGGAGGGTGCCCCAAATGAATATGAACACTTTCAAAAATTCATAGTTCACAAAGTGTGGGCAAGATGAATCGACTGGGTTCCAGACTTCCAGATAAGGTTAATCTGGTATCAAATCTTGTTATCCCGCGAGTAGACAGGGCGGCTAATTTTAGAAAAAAATTACATTTCTATCGTCGACCCTTGATGCGATTTGAAATATTGAATGGTGGGTCACTCCTAGTACATTTCAAGTCCAGGTCAGCCAGTTGACCTTTCCGCAGAATTCTTGTGGTTGTGTGAGTGGAATTACCGCCCAGCCCCGTCTCTCTTTTCCTCTCGCCGGCTTTAACGGAAGATAGTGAACTGAAGTAACGGGAAAGCGGAGGACAGTTGGGTTTTCTGTAGGAGATATAGTCAAACCTCGCTATAAGACCCACCAATTTGCACGCGAAATCTGGGTCTTATATCGGGGTCGTCTTATACTAGATACAAGACCTAATGCATGGTCTTATAAAAATAAACCTGATCATAAGACCCGAATGCAAATGGTCTTATAAAGAGGTCTCTATTTATAAGACCATGAGGTCCTATGAGACGGCTCCCTGTATAAGACCGATTGGTTTTATAACAAGTGATTCTGGTGTCCCTCTATAAGACCGGTAAGTCTTATAAACAAGTTTCGTCTTATAGTGGGTGGAATTATCGAATTAGGGCTCGAAAATCCGGGTCTTAAAACGGGGATGTCTCATAACGAGTCAAATTCCTTTTCCTAATACATTAGAACGAACCAAGTTGTCTAAAATTGGGTCTTAAAGCGGGGTTAATTGCTTATCAAAATATAAGAGAATTCGTAATGCCTTCCACCCAGTATGACAAAAAGTTGTTTCTTTGCTGAAGTAGCAAGTTACGATGACAGTGAACTACATCGGAAATCTTATTGGACTAGTCAACCCGATTCGAAACAAAGTTTCGAACTACACAGCGAAGCGGTAAGGGCTCCTCACAGGTCACGGCAGAGGACTGAGGGATAAATAAAACAAAAACCCAGTTAACCCAGCCGTTCTAAAAATACTGTTGCTTATGACGTGAGAAAAGTGGAAAGTAGGCAGTTCTAGAAAAGTTTTCAATTATTTATTCATTTATATATATTTTTTACAACTTAAGTACATTTTTTATTTTAATGGACGTCGAAATGAATCTTGCGCGCGCGCGGCTTTGCCGCGTGTCACGTGACTGCGTGCGCCAACTATATGTTCACGGACTATCGCTGTTAAGCTGCTGAGCTGCTAAGCTAATGAGCTTCTACGCTGTTGAGCTGCTGAGCTGCTATAAGTTGGGAGCGAGCGAGGTCCACGGGTTTTATTTGTATAATGATTCATTTGTCGGTGGAAAAGAAATCGTTTCTAGAGAAATTATTTATATACTTGCCGCGCGGCTTCGCCGCGCTTTCCGATCTCCCAGCGATGAGAGTTGGATGGTCACCCTCAAAAGATAATTCAAATTGAAACTGAAAGGAGTGATTAAATCAGTACTGTCTGCTAACAGCAAACATTGGAATTTAAGACGAATAAAAAGTGGTTTCCTTACCTTTTGAGTTAAGTCCGAGGTGATGTGAACTGAACTTGACCTGTTAGAATTGGTCAGAGTGGAGGGGACGGACGGAGACGAAAAATTGGAGTGAATCAAAATACAAATATTGAATGTGAATGTGAGTTTGAATTTTAAAACGGGCGCGGGCGGTGTCCATGCACGTGAGTTCTGGTGGAAGTGAGAACGGAACGAAGTAAACGGACGGCTGACGAGCCAATGCCACTTCTCCTCCTTTCCCAACCAAACCACCTCTCCCCGCCCAGCTCTAACGCCAATCACAGTTGGCATCGGAGCACATACAGAGGTGTCCATACAGTATTATAATTAAGATAATGGCATGCAATACACTATTCATTTAGATATAGGGTGTTTCATATCTCTTAGACTACTTTGAAATTGGAGCGTCGCAACCTCACTTAAATATTTGTTGACGCCAGTGCAAGAAAATGTTTGAAAAATTCGAAAAATTTTAAATTCGAAATTTCTCAAAATAAATAAAATTGAAAATCGAAAGAGATTAAAATTTATAAAAAAATCAAAAATTTAGAAGAAAAAAATTCAAAATTGAAAAGAAAATCCGAATTGTTTTTTGACATAGGTTTGAAAATATTTTTTCTAAATTTCAATATTATTTTTTTAAATTTTTTTGAGTTTGAATTTTATTTACTTTGAGAAATTCTGAATTTAAAATTTTTCTGTTTTTTTAGATTTTCTTGTACTGGCGTCAACAAACATTTAAGTGAGGTTGCGACGCGCCAATTTCAAAGTATAGTCTAAGAGATATGAAACGCCCTGTATTATCAAATCTGAAAGCAAGCCAAAACGACAGAGTCTCCTAAAATGTTGTGATTGCTCTAAATCATTTCACGACTCTGGCTCCTCATTCTCTTCGTCTGAATCCAATTTTAAGAATTGTTTAAGAGGCCCGAATTTGACACGTGGAATATCCAGCCCGAAATCCATTCCATTGAATTATGTAATCGCAAATTGTTCCCATTTTTATTCTCAAATACTGTAAAGATACAATGATTGACATTTTCAGTACAAAATAAAGCTTTGAATATTTCAACTTTGTTTCTCCCTACTGTTCATTCCAAAATAATAGGCGGCTGGAGATTCCATAACTACGGATGATTCCACGAAAACAACCCAGCTAAAAATTTTAGACAAATGTACAGGGCTAACGGACAAGTAAACAAACTATTTTCCCTTAGCAGCCGCCTATTATTTTGGAATGAACAGTAGAACGGAAAACCCAATCCGAATTCATTTCACCTGCTCGTTTCTTGAGACTACACATTCAAATTATCATGGATTATCAAGTCACTGTATTTCATTTATTCCCGAAAACGGCAATAATTTCAAAGTCTAATCTACCCGGGAATAATTTAGTTTCTTCATTTTTAGGATAAAAAAGTGCTCTAAATTATTTTATAAAATTACTTGCCTGTGGTTAAATAAATTTAAAAAAACATATTAAACGAAAATGCATTGGAATATTTTCCGATTATTGTGTTTCCTCTGTCAAGTATCTCTACTCGCGGGCTCTAACCTTGAACTTGGGGTTGGAAAGGGATACCAATTATTGGCAGGGTGTCTCAAGTTAAAAGGAACAAAATCATCACAAGGTAAACACGTCAAATGATAAAACGAATTCAAAGTCACACATTCTTCACCCAATATCTATTTCTACTACGGAGACTGCCCAAACCCAACTATCAATGCAATGTTCATAATTCGCCTCATTTTGAGGAATGCACTATGCACTACATTATTATAACTACACGTCACCCGATGTATTATTAGCCATCATTAGGCATCGTCGTTGTATCAGAATTTTTTCAACAAGGCACTGTACTGATTTCTGAACGCGAAAGTCTGATAACCACTTTGCACGCAAGGTTAGACGCCCACAGCACGTGAAAACTCAGATTGACAAGGGGACCTTTTCAAATGACCATCCATTTTTGACTTGAAAAATTTGCTGTAGCTTCATGCAGTGGCGAGTCTAGGATTTTTTGGCACGTAGGCACAAGTAGATCTAACCGGACGCCCGCCGCTTGCGGCGGTAACCGCGGAGCGGCTGCCGGAGGCGAAAATTTCTTTTCGGCCTTTTGTAACATAATGTTGCATGTAAAACGTACTTTTAGCACCAAATATTTAGTACAATGGCTACTAGTTTTCGTCATGTAGGCACAGGTACAAAATTACACGTAGGCACGGGCCTACTTGCGCCTGTTCCTAGACTCGCCACTGGCTTCATGCACTTATCCTAACACAATGTGTGGAATATCTCGTGCCGATTTTGCCGCAAAATGGGTTGGGTCACCTCAGGAGGTCAAGATGTATGTACAGAAATGGGAATTATGGAAACTATTCCCACAAAAGGCCTCACTTTTACCACACATGCAAGTAAGGCCTTTTGCAGAAATGGTTTCTTAAATTCCCATTTCCGTAAATTACAACTTGACCTCTGGATGTCACACAAAGCATTTCGCGCAGCATAGCATAAGTGAATGAACCTTGCAAATATATTTCAGGTCGAAATTCTATGATCACTTGGAAAAGTTCCCTTGTGAGATATACCTGTCCCAAGGAATCCAGCCCGTTCCTAACACGTGGGCACGTGGGTCATGGGAACCCGGTACTACTACGCTGTCTGCACTCTACTTTGATTTGAATATTTATATCTTAACATGTGTAGTACTCGTGACAAGAGATACGAATGAAGCGGAGTATGACTTTCTGAATGATCAGACGGATAGTCCGTTGCCATTCGTCAGACCGTTGGCCTATATCCTTGTCAACAATGTTGCTGATGTGTCAAATTCTATCATTTGTGCCCGGGAACTGAAAATTCACACCGTGACAAGAGGTGGAGGCCATTCTTACGGCAAATATTCCTTTGGAGACAATTCCACTGTCATCATTGACCTACGGAATTTGAATGCGGTCACTGTTCATAAATCGACTAAAATGGCCTCTGTCGGGCCTGGAGTTCTATTGGCTCAATTGTACTGGGGTGTTTGGAGCCAAGGGAAATTCGGTGTCCCAGGTGGGCTTTGTCTGACCGTAGGTGTTGGTCAATCGCTCGGAGGAGGTCAAGGCTACTTCCAGAAAATGTATGGGCAATTGCTAGACAATGTTGTTGGCTTTGAGATGGTGGATGTCAACGGTCACCTCCGAATTGTCAACAAAGATGAGAATAAGGATTTATTTTGGGCTCTACGTGGCGCAGGTGCAGGAAGTTTTGGAATCGTCACCAGTTTCAAATTTCGACTTTTTGACGCCAAGGATGTCAAGTTTCGAACCATTTCGTTTAATTACAGGTAGGGTTTACCATGGATCCACACGCACTACGTGCATTAGTGGGTAATCATGATCTAGTGCCTTTCTAAACCAATAAACACATCTCTTTTTCAGGGTCGCTGATTTCGAGGATGTATTCCGGGCATGGGACGCCTGGAACAAGGATGCAAAGTTGAACACCGTCTTTTCTGACCTCACTGTTAAGACTGATGGAATTGCACTTGTGATCGTGGATTTTGATTACAATTTAAGAGATAGTGGCATTGAGAAGCTGAGGAATATTTTTCCGCATAGAACCATTGGTGATCCTATCGTAAAATCTTATAATTTCATTGACCTTGTCGTATTCAATGCAAAGTCAATGGTAAATATCACTCATGTGTCAGAATTAGCTGATGTGAAACGGGAGGATACAAAGAAGAACACTTTTGTTGTCAAGTCTTACTTTGTTGACGAAACACTTAAGGACCGGGAGATTAAAGAATTAGCTGAAATCATAACCCGGATGCCGGCCGGGATAAGGTGGATTCTCCAGACTTACGGTGGGGCCGTGAATCAAATCAAGAGTAATGCAACCGCCTTTCTTCATCGCAACTCCCTCTACAATATTGAAGTCAAAGTATTATCAAATGAGAAAAATGTGAGGAATTATGTCCGAGAATTCGTCAGTTTTGCACTCCAGAATATGGACAATGGACATTCATACCAGAATTATGCCGATTGGCAGTTGAAGGACTTTTTGGTCAGGTATTACGGAGAAAATTTACAAAGACTCATCAAAATCAAGAGAGAAGTGGATCCTCTGAACTTCTTTAATTTTCCACAATCAGTCCCAACATATTCTTAAACCGAAATACTTTGGCACATTTACAACTACATAGATCTAGTTATTCCATTCTCAGACGGTATCCTAATTAAATGTGTGAGCATTTCCAAATTCATCCATGATTTATCAAATTAATTAATAAAATGAGTTCCTAATTATCACGAAACAAAGTGTGAGATTTGATAGAATCTGTAAGATTTTGATTGGATATGCAATCTGTAACGAACGGAAGCCTTCCGCTCATTAGCATATTCAATCAAAATCTTGATTTCTTCGTCGGAATCAAAATCACTTAACTGAGTGAAACTGAGTAAAATCTTAACTGAAAATGTTTTTTTGAAACTTTTCAAACCTTTCAGTAATGCTTTCGACATCGACGTATAATTAAGAATTAAAGATTTGCTATGGAACTTTAACGTAGGGAACATCATGAACTTTTGTCTGCACATTTTCGGAGCTAAGGAAAAAAAGTATTACATTAATAAGTAATTTCAAAGTATTCTTTTCTGTCAAGATTTTGAATTTCCATAAGTTCTTTGGTATACTCATTCTAAATCTTCTTAACAGAAATTATTTTTGAATTCATCTAATTGGCACTTTCAGCAGTGGGTGTCGGGTCAAGATTACTCGTATACGGGTCGCTCTGTTTGCCTTAACAACACACTGCAACTTCAGACTAGAATAATCTTCAATCATAAGTCCACTGCATTATGTAATCGTAAAAAGTTCCCATTATTTCACCTATTCCTTTTCTTAAGACTACGCGTTCTGCTTAAACCATGGCTAAAACATTCTATTATTTTCCTCTTAATCTTGCGTATAATTTCGTTTCTAAATTTTTAGTTTCAGAATTTTTCCGCGTATGACAGTTCTGGATTTTAGTCGTTAGATCAGAGAGTTTCATTAACTTCTTCGCGTTAGATGGACAATGGACACTCACAAGTCAATAGCACTAACGTATGTCCGAGAATTTGACAATTTTATACTCAAGAATATGGACAACAGACTAGTTCTAGTAGAACTGTGAGGATTGGCAATTGAAGGACTATTTGACCATGTGTTACGGATAAAATCAACCGCGACTTTTAAAAGTTAAGAAGGGGATCCTCAAGACTTTAATTTCTCAATCAATTCCAACATATAAGTCAGAGTCAGAGTCAGAGTCAGAGCCAGAGAATTCTTTATTAAAGTCATAATGCTCCGTAGCCCATACAGTTCAGTAATATAACCAAATTGATTCGGATTCATCATTTGGATGGCCCAAATTACCCAACAAGATTGGTCTGGTTATTGAACTCCCTAATGACCTGACGGGGTTACCTTGTAAGTTATAACCAAAATGACATTTCAATAATTTTATTATATTCTGCAGTTTTGTACAATTCCATTTCCATTGGAATCAAGATATTTCGCAGAAGCAAATCGGATGTTCTTCTCCAAATACCTTGTCAGCAAAAAATCGACTTTGTTTAGACAGGTCGAGCAAAATTTTTTAAATTTCATAAAAAAATAAAAGAATGCTAGAATTGACGGATTTTCGGGAAATAATTATTTTGGTCGTGTTATCGGCAAGAAACCGTTGAAGAATCCTCTGTTTCATGCTGATTTCTCCTTAAACGCTCATCAGCGCCGCTATTCACATAGGATTTTCAAACGGAATGTCTACATAGAACGTTCATAATATTTATTACAAAAATGCATATCTCAGTATTTGTCGGTACCCGCTGCTTGGACTCCCGAGGAGGTCGGCAATGTGGCAAAGGTATGTATGTATGTTGTGAGGATGTGTGTAACTCTGATGGTAGACACTAATGGTCTCTGATTACCCCGCACCTAATGTGAGGATGTGTGTAACTCTGATGGTAGGCACTAATGGTCTCTGATTACCCCGCACCTAATGTGAGGATGTGTGTA
>JAQFYE010001278.1:0-24198 GCA_034694305.1 Protaphorura glebata | reverse complement strand
CCGAGTCACTTAACTTCATTTGACACGAGATGTACATAAAAATACCTTAACTAATTCAAAGAGCTCAGAAAATGACAGTTCAGTAGTTTTCCAATCCCTAGGCAAAGAATTCCAAAATTTGTAAACAGAAAATGCAATCGATTTTTCAAAGGTTACAGATTTATGGCGAGGTGCCAATAATTCAGGTCTATTACGTAATTTGTCTCGGATTAGATGACACTATAATGAGATCCCAAGAACAGTGGTTTGATTTTAGATCCGGTAAAGCAGGTGGCGTCTTACTAAGGTTGTGGTATTTTACTCCCAAATTTTGCTAGGTGCACTTGTGTTAAAGTGATAACATTCAACTGTAAGTAGTTCCGTCTTATTATGACCGGAAAAGTATTGACTCGGTAACTGTTAAGAGAATCTTGATTCCGGAATGTATGTAATATGCACTGTTCTCAAGGAAAATGTAGAATATAATAGTCAAAAAGAGTTCCAAATGTCACTAATTGCAATAATCAGACAAATGCTTTTCGATCCTGGAACCAGGACTTAATTTTCGTACGCGCGCCCTGTGGGTCGAGTTCGAGTCGAATCTATCATGACATTTTCTGTAATGATTGAATTGGAACGACCAATAAAATAGGACTCCAGGTCACATTTGGCCCGTGGGGTCATTAAAACATCTGAGAAGATCTCAAAGGAAGCAGTAAAGCAATATAAGGATAGTAATTCGAAAAGCGCATTGATTGTCGAGTTGGCGCGGAAGTTTGTCATGACGCGGTAGAGTAAAAAAATTCAAATCAAAGCATTTTCTCACTGTTCTTCATTGTTCTCGAACATCATGTACAATCCTGTTTCAAATTATTCAAAGTGGTTTAGTCCGGTTTTCATTCATCGGAGATATATTTTGCACAATCAATATGTATGTGATGACGAATATTGGGGGGAGAAATGGGTGTTGGATTTGGAGATATCGGTGCCTTGCCACGCAAGCCAATTGTTCAACCAATCTCTTGGCTCCACTTTTATTGGCATGCATTCCGACAAATATCCTGACGAATCTCAATGAAAAAGAAATGTAAAGCCGTACGAAAGTGAATATTAAAGTTTCGCATACAAGTTTATCTTCAAGTTGTTAGCATGAGGGCTACTTTTGTTTCACGTTTCAATCTGTCTGTCAATCTGCCATAACAGCTAATTTCGATCATCTATATCCGAAACTCATAAATAGAGCCATGAGATCAACCTTGGGACTCTAATTTTATAAGCCTGCATCCGTTTGTGATATCTTGGTGTCTACATAGTAAAACTTGCTAGTGCATACAAAAAGACGTCAAAGCTATCGAGGAGATGGTCAAAAATATTCGGTATTTTAATTTTGAGACTAGAGTTACAATATCATAGCGGCAATAAATGAGGTCAAATTCACCTGCTACTTCCTGTGATATGGTTGCCAATTCTACTATAAATTATTAACAAATAACGACACTACGCAATAATTAGAAGTAGAACGCCGGACCATCATTTTAAACCAGGTTAATTGTATCGTTTATTTTTTTCTAGTTCATTCATTGTTCTTGACATACTTATCGTCATTCTGTTTCATTGTGTATATTTTAACACTCTCGTTAATTGATATTCGTCCAAAAGTATTAATGTTCGGCATTGTGATGAGGGATATAATTGATGACATAAATTAATAAAACCAAACCAAATCAAATATCCGCGTATATTTTGACATACCTATGTGATGGAGAATGTTACACAAAATATCAACCCAATGTCTGTCCAAGCGATCGAACTCCCAATTTTGAAAGGCAGGCAGCAACGACAACCAATGTACACTAACACAGTACTAATGTCCCGGCTTGTTTGTTGTATTTTTTAGCGTCGTCAATCCGGAACAGGCTTTTGTTTCGGCCTCAGTGATTATGCCATCCTATCATCACCTATCACCTGATTTGGATGAAGATGCAAAATTTCAAGAGCTTCCTGAATCTCAACTACAATGCTTCGGATATCGACTGTTTCTACCAAAACTTATTTTGTACTATATATTTAACGTTCTTCTTCTTGGGATCCCCTACCTCTACGGTCGATGGTATTCAAAATGGAAAGTTCTTTTCAAATGTGTTCCTGTCTCTCTTCGCCAAGCCAGCGTTGTTCTCCTAAAGGTTAAGAACATTCAAATCTGCATTCTTAGGTTAAAAAATCTTAAGGGAACCGCTTTTCACGAAATACCCATATCGCGTCCAAATTAGCGGGGAGCACATGGGAACCCCGTATCACTAGGGTGTCTAGGCTCTATTACTTCAAAAGTTAAAATAAATAATTGTTCTTTGTAGGATACGGATGGAAATTACTTTAAATGTAATGTACTGGAAGAGCCGGTTAAGGTGAAGATGAACGAGATCTCTCAAATTGAAGGCGCTTTTCTATCTCGGAGTACATGCAAGAAAAATTTGGATTCTCTCCTCCATTCCTTTCCAGTCCTACGAAACTTTACATTCCATCACGAGAAGTACATTTGGGATGACACACAAAAACAATTTCGGAGGATTGAGGGGCTAGATGGCTACACTTGTAATGAGTTGATGCGATCTTTTCAAGGACATTCGCCCACACGATTGGAGCATATGTAAGTTCATCGCAGAAATACTCAAAACAGCAATTCCGTATGACACAGAGGTCGTTGACATTTCTTGTGACACCACCTACCCCGTTAACAAAACTCTATAGGAAAGTTGTATTTTTTTGCTAACCACTCTAAAAATTGTTTTTGTTGATTTACTTTAACAGGAGAAAGGTGTTCGGAACAAACGTGATCGGTGTGGTAGTGGGAAGCTATTGGAAGTTGGCAATAGACGAAGTACTAAATCCCTTCTACCTCTTTCAAGCTTTCAGTGTTGTCCTATGGTCATTTGACGACTATTATATCTACGCCATCTGTGTTGTAATCATTTCATCCATTTCGATCTCATTTTCGCTCTACGAAACACGGCGACAACAACTTAAGATACGAGAAATGGCAGAAGGTGAAAGAGACAAGCTGATCCAAGTTCAAAGGAACGGCGGAGGTAAAATTTATTTTATTTTTTGGATTGTATTCACCAGGAACTTTAATTTTTCTCTAGCCGCCAAACAAACAGTTCGTTTAGAGATTTGAAAAAAACACTCATGTATTTGGTCTTCACCCCGGTTTTCTTTCGAAACTGTTCTGTGCTTTTTGGCAATCAGACGGCCAACCGTATACATGGGTGTGAATCTAGAAATGATCTCTGATTTCAGATAGGTATGTTAATAGAAATCCTGTTTAAGAGATTTTGTGACCGAATGTTCAGTATTTGGTTACATAATAGCCGAATACAGAATATTCGGTTTACCTGTGATGGAATTTCTATTGACATACCGGTCCGACGTTAAAATCAGCTATTCCGTTGGCCGAATAGTAACCGAATATTTGGTATATGCATACTTTCCGCCGAGGTAAGAGAGCTGATTAGCAGATAATTTTGAACACAGTTTTTCAACAGTAGTGGTCGTTAACTGAATCTCTAAAATTTCACGAAACGCGTATTGCGGAAATGTATGACAAAATATATGGTCTGTGCGAAAAAGGTTCTATGGTCAACTCTAAAATGTACTTTAATTTGTATGGTTGTATTTGCAGAAGTAAGTGAGGTTAGCTCGAAAGATTTGGTACCAGGAGACATAATTCTAATACCTCCACACGGGTACACAATGGACTGTGATGCTGTTTTAGTTACCGGTAGTTGTATCGTGAATGAAAGCATGTTAACTGGCGAGTCAATTCCGGTCAACAAAGTCGGTCTCTCATCTTCCGATGAAATCTATGACTCGGAAACATTCAAACGAAATACTTTGTTTGCTGGAACGAAAGTCATTCAAACTAGATTTTATGGAGGAAATCGAGTAAGTCGCATTTTCGTGAGTTTACAACCAAAGAGAATATTAAATTAAAACAAGACATTATTCTAGATCACTTGCCTCGTTGTACGCACTGGATTCAACACACAAAAGGGTCAACTCATCCGCTCAATTTTATTCCCGAAAGAAGTTGGTCTGAATTTTTACAACGACGCCATGAAATTTGTCAAATTCTTGTTTGTAGTTGCATCATTCGGAATGGCATATTCTGTTTATCTCTTCGTTCATCGACATGTAAGTTATATTTATTTTAAATTAACTTTTTGAATCTAACTTCATTTTTCTAAATGTTTTTAGGCTTCAATGCGAACGATTTTAGTTCGAGTGTTGGACATAGTCACGATCGTGGTCCCACCAGCTTTACCAGCGGCCATGACAGTCGGTGTCGTCTATGCTCAATCCAGACTGAAGAAAAAGGATATTTTTTGTATTTCTCCACAACGAATTAATTTTTGTGGGCAGCTAACGTTGGTTTGCTTCGATAAGACGGGTACTTTGACAGAAGAAGGTTTGGATCTTTGGTGCGTCGTTCCTTGTGACGAAGCTACGGCCACATTCACAGATCCGATTGCTGATCCGTCGATTCTTCCAAATGATTCTCATTTCATTCGTGTCATGGCATCTTGTCATGCTTTGACTCATATAGACAGGCAGATTACTGGAGATCCGCTAGACGTGACGATGTTTAACTCTACCAAATGGGTAAGCTATAAATATAAAACCTCTTTATTACGATTTTTTTAATTTTATTTTTAATATTGCTGGTTATTATTATTATCTCTGTAGGGAAGATTTCTGTTTGAACCTTCAATATTTTATTAATTTAACTAATTTTAAACAATTTCTGGTCATTCAGGATTTGATGGAGCCTGAAGGTCAAGAAGAGACGAGAATGTTTGACCTCTTATCCCCGAACGTTGTGAGTCGAGGTGACACAGAGCTTGGGATCATTCGTGAATTTGAATTTACTCCTAAACTTCAAAGAATGTCTGTTGTGGTGAAAATAGTGGATCCGTCAGAAACGTTTTTATATTGCAAAGGTTCTCCAGAAAAAGTCAGTACGCTGTGCCGAGCTCTTCCGAATGACTACGACCGAGTCCTTGACTCCTTCACGGTCAAAGGTTATCGGGTTATTGCAATAGCCTGGAAGTCTATTGATAACATGAGTTGGCATCATGCTCAACGAGTCTCGCGAGAAGAGGTTCGTTCAATTTCTGTTTTGTTTGGCGACACGACAAACAATTTTAAGCTCGAAGTTCTTACTTTGTCCTTCAGATGGAATCGGATTTAGTCTTCGGCGGATTACTTGTTATGCGAAATAGTCTGAAGGATGCCTCGAAGCCAGTCATCGAAGAATTGTCAAATGCAAATATTCGCTCCGTCATGGTTACCGGAGATCATTTGTTAACGGCCATCAGTGTAGCTCGGGAATGTGGCATGATTCCGTCCTGTGATAAAGTAAAACATCGGATCTCTTTAGGGTAAACTGGGGTAAAAGTCACCACTTTGGGGTTGTTCTGAACTGGGGACTTTTAACTCGGTTTACCCGACACTCTGATTTTAATTCTTCACCTTGGAAATCCATTACAAAATGTTGTTCTTCTAGGTTGTTGTAGTTCATGTGGACGATGCCGGTGTGATGGAGTTTAAACTTGCAGCTCATCATTACGTAGCAGTAGAGGCAGAAGCCGAGCCTGAGGTCAGTAGGGACAACTCTGTGAGCCCAGAATTACCAGGTGTTTTTGACGATATTCAACTAGTGGACCATTACGATAGCGGGAATGTCGGCGCACATGAGAGGATACGTGTGAGGTCACTGTCTATTCAGAGTGGCGGAGGGGATGCATTGATTGACATGGAGCGTTTAGTCCCGATTGTTCGACCGAACAACATCGCACAAACCATTATTGACCTCCATGAATCTAATTATCACTTTGTCCTTACTGGAAAGACTTGGGATATGCTCAAGGAAAAATGTTCAAAGGATCTCATGGACAAAATCTTAGCTCGAGGAAGTGTTTTTGCAAGGATGTCTCCGGAGAGCAAAAGAGAGGTCGTCGAACATTTCCAGGTATACCATTTGTGGATTATTTAGTCCAATTATGAATTCGGCTCCGTCGCCATGTTTTGGAAACGAAATGGCTTTGTATTTGTGGAATGATTTCTTTCAATTTGGGAGTATTGTTATAAGAACAGATTATAATGTTGTATTTATATAATTTTTTGTTTTTCTGTCCAGGGATTAGGCTATATTGTGTCAATGTGTGGTGATGGAGCAAACGATTGCTCTGCTTTAAAGATGGCGCATGTTGGGATATCCTTATCGAAGGCTGAAGCGTCGGTCGCAGCTCCTTTTACTTCCTCCATCGAAGATGTCTCTTGTGTCCCGAAATTGATCATGGAAGGTCGCTGTGCTCTGGTCACAAGTTTTGGAATGTTTAAATACATGGCACTCTACAGTCTTATTCAATTTACGTCAGTTCTCTTACTTTACGTGGTAAATTAATTTACATAAAAATACTATTTTTAATATCTCTATTGATGTTAACAAGACATACTTTTCTTTTAGAATTTTACGAACTTCCATGATGCACACTTTTTGTACATCGACTTGGGGATTACTACGACGATTGCTTTAGTGTTAGGACGAACTGAACCATTCCAACGGATTGTGGCCAAACCCCCAAATGCACGACTCGTTTCTCTTCAAAATGTTTGCTCAATCATGGCGCAAATCATTTTGGCTGCCACGGTTCAAATCCTGGCTATGTTTTTACTCCAAGAACAAAGCTGGTACAGTCCAGTAGCCTCGAAGATGAAAGATCCGGATGATATTATAAAGCAGTGTTGGGAAACGACCACAATTCTAAGCGTCAGTGCTTTCCAGTACTTAATCATCTGTGTTATTTTCTGCATCGGACCGCCGTATCGAAAACCGTTCTACACAAATCGTAATTGAACAAAATAACTAGAGTGATTTTTTTACATATTGATATTAATATTAGTTTGAATATCTTAAACAGGATTTCTTCTTGGGGCTCTCATTATTTTAACTTCAAGCACCATATTGCTGACTGTGTACCCTGGTTGGTTTTTGGCGGACACCATCAAACTCATGGAGGTTAACAGTTGGAACATCAATTTCCGTCTTACTCTTCTTTTGTTTCCATTCGTCAATCTTCTTTTTGCTTATGCGCTGGAGGTAAATCATGATTTCTTTATGTTAAATAGAATATTGAGCTTCTAATTTATCGCGACATGAATAAAATAAGCGACAGATCATATACAGGGTGTCCACGAAAAAGCGCACAGTCGTTTGATGATATTTTGGCTTAGTTAGGAAAATTTACATTACAGGAGGCAATGATATTAAACCGCCCAACAACGAAAAATATTCAAACTGTGCACTTTTTCGTGGACACCCTGTATTATCGCTCAGCACTTCGTAAAACGAACAGCTGGAGACAATTTTTCACGTTGCAGCGATTTCATACAACAAAAATTCTTGTCGTGTTCTAAACTGAGACAACAATTTAAAAAGTAAGCCATTTTAACTTCCAATTGTTGTTGAAATTTTTGTAGAAAAATATGACATACCGCTACGGTTTCGCAGCCCAGCTGACCCGAGTATTTGGCATGGAAAAGAAGAAAGAACCATATGAAGAGATACTCGAAAATCTCGCCAAGGATACTTCATGGCCTCCAATAACGTCCTGACTACTTGATAAGACATTAGTGTTCAGTTTTATATTTTAACTCGGCTACATTGTATTAATGTAATTTCATTTTTTCTTAAAGTCCAATCGATATAAGTCAATAATCTTTGTCTAAATATTTCCGAAGCTTACCTTTGAAAAACTATTTGAAATAACCAACTGTGGACAGGGAAATTGTGTTTAGTAGAGACGCATTACGTTTTTGTACAGAATGCTTATTGAGAGTGATTATGCATATGATTATCTACCACTGATAAGTCTGTAGCAGTTTAGCTCAAAGCTGCGGATACTGCGGAATAGTAGAGAAAGTAGAATTTTCATGTTTGGATAAGCAGGGGTAACAAATTAATTTCTATTTTAATATATGCAACGTAGGAATAATAAAGATATCCTAATTTATAACTAATATACATAGAGAAAGACAATTGTAAATATTAATTCGAGCGATTCTTATTTATTTTTATTAAATTCTCCATTAAATAATTCAATAAAGATTGGGAAATGACCAGTTCCAATTCAAACGCAACACAAGCGGTCCCACTCATCACCAAAGAGAACAAATATACGCCAATGGTGGGAGACGAACCTACGACCTTCGGTTAAAGCCACCGATGCTCTTTCCATTGAGCTAACATTTAGCACTACATTAAATTAGACATTAAATATAACGCCTACACCTAAAACTAGACATTGCCAATTCATACAAATACAGAATGACGGCATATTTTGCAATCAATAAAGTGTCAAAGTCTACGGCTGGAATTCAACAAATCTCTGCATAATCTCTGGAAACATATGTCTACTGGAATAATACACTTGCCAAGACTAGTAAATTACAAATCTTACCCACTCACTCATCGTCAGTCATATCCATGCTTCAAAAGTAGTATTTACGCATCCTACGTGACTAATGACTGACGATTAAAATCAAGTATGTTCAATTAAAAAATAAGGAATGAATTTAATGCATTTAAAAGAAATAAAATTTAAATGCACGGATGTACTGGGTAGGACAGAAGTTAACCAAAAGGTGACACGGGATTGTATCCAATTTTTATTTCTTACCCTAATCTATGAATTAAAAAAAAACAGTTTCCAGCTTTCATTTCTGAAAGTTCACGGGCTATCCACGCAGGTACAAATAAATAACTCTACTCCACTAAAGCATATAAAACCGTCATCCATGTGACCTATGTCACTATGGATTGACTTTTGAAAAAGCGTTATAATTGATTATTGATGAATTTGAAGATCAAAGTGGGCAACCTGTGTTGGCGACGGATGTGATTACGAATTGGCGAAAGGCACAACCTGTATACCAGGACCTTGACCCGACACCCATTTTGCTGAGTAGATTGGCATTCTCTGAGTGGGGCCTGAAAATATTTCTGTGGAGAAATAAAGTACTTTTTTTTGGCCTATCTTCGAAAATTTTGGGAAAAAAATCCGGAGGTCCCCCCTTTGAAAAAAGTGAAATCGTCTGTTGAAATGCATGCTGTTTCCGCCGTTTTTCATTTCACGTCAATGTTGAGAGGTGCCCATTAGATGCACTATAGAAAATTTTGAAAAAATTCAAAATAAATTTTTTCGTCTAGATTTTGATTGGATTTACCAAAGAACTTAAGGGAACTCAAAATCTTGACGAAAAAAATTATTTTGAATTTTTTCAAATTTTTTTGTAATGCATCTAATGGGCACCTCTCAACATTGACGCAAAATGAAAAACGGCGGAAACAGCATGCATTTCAACAGACGATTTCACTTTTCTCAAAGGGGGGACCTCAGGATTTGTTTTTTCAAAATTTTCGAAGATAGACAAAAAAAAATTACTTTATTTCTGCACGGAAATATTTTCAGGCCCCACTCAGGAGATGTCAATCTACTGAGAAAAATGGGTGTCGGGTCAAGGTCCTGGTATGTATACAGGTCGTGTCTGTCTATCCCTTCTCAGTAATCTTAGATGTTGACAGAAATATTCAAGACGTGTATTTAGCAAGTAGTAAATTACTCCATTTCTGCCGCTCTTGCTTGTCGCTTCATCAGTAATTACGCTTCCCTTGATTTTGAGATGTTACGAATAAGATGAGACTTAACGGAAACCAATTTTCAACGACTTTAGACAGGATGCGAGTAAATTACACTAAATTTTCTTACTCTGAGCCAAGTTACATTCACTACTACTGAGATTGCCAAAATTTTACATTTTCTGAGATACAAACATTTGAGACTTAGACAGTTCTTCGGTATTTCTGGACCACCCTGTATAATAGAATAGAATGGCCGGATTGCAAAACTAATGTGTTTGTCATGCAGAGTAGACGTGTTTGCACTTTGGTAGTGGGCAAAAGCTCCTAATGATTGCACTTGCACTGGACTAATTTGTGTAATTGGACATAATTGAATTGTGGACTCATTCACTCATTAACCCAACTGAGTTCGTCTAAAACCGTGCTCTTTGTATATGCAATAACACATGCAGACATTCGTTTCAGGAATGAAAATATTATGCAGATGTGAATGAAATCGGAGGCCGGATGCCGAAAATAAATCGATTTTTTAGTGCACATGAACACTTACATACGTGACTCTGTAGTACTTACGACTACGACTACTTTTACGCAGTATGTCTTCATGACACAACAGCGGAAACAAAAGCGATATGGTTCAATATTTCTTTTGCATTACTGCTTAGTCTGGAGTCTACATTCTGATTCTAAAATAAAATTAATCGATTAAACCCGCATTATATAGTTTTCTCTGATCCAATAATGACCCAGTAAGTATGATAGGTTATGATCCAATTGATGGAATCACTATCTGTTATAGCATAATAGTACATGTTAATACTTTGCTATGGTGAGGGTTCGATCTTTCTGACCGATAATGCACGATAGTAGTAGCTTCTAGTATTGCTCGACCGAGATCACTTTCCTTCAGATTTATGAATTTATGATCGCTTATTTGACAACGCATTTCTAAATTCGTCATCGAGCAAGAATTTGGTATTATTAAATATGTGTATTTTTGAATTAAATTTAATTCCAATTGCGTTACATACACATGTGGTTTCCAATATTTTACAGGTATAGCACAATTAATTACAAAGCTATTTTGCTCGACCCACAATATACACAATGTGTTAACTCGAGTTATCCTAGTCTTCAAAGTGGTGTAATAGCTTAAAAATAATTGCAATGTAATGCAATTGTAAATGAACTTTAGTAAAAACTTGAGTAAAAAAAATAGAGTGGGCTTCTAATCTAACATTTACGGTAATACTTGGAATTGTTAATGCAGAAAATTAGTACCATTCTAATAAAATCGTCACTTTTCGAAAGAAATGGAAAGAATAATTGCATTGAACAATTCAATTTTTGTAAAGGCAACTTAATTAAAGATTTTGAGACTTAAGTGGACTCTCGTCGTCTTCATCAGTTAGTTTGCATGAGATGAATTAATAGGAATTTTCGTTTACAATATATAGTAAGACGACTTTTGAGGAATCAAAGAATCGTACAAGTTCTGATATGAAAGATGTAAACATATAATATGTATAATCCAGTCAATAGTGGACTGGCTAGACGAGTTAAAGTCTGGTCACCATTAATTATCTGATGGAGATTGAAGTAGTACTGTAGTACGTACATAGTAATTTGTAGAAGATTAATTGAATGACTTAATGCTGACTTGGTCTTTAGAGGGTATTCATACTGTAGGTTTCTCGTAAACGGTAATGCCAAGTTTAAGTACATGTGGTAGTGGCAATTCGCAGTAATGAATTGTCATATCCAGGATATGTGTGAAAACTATCAAGGTCCTCTGAAATGTAAAACATTAAATGTGCGAATGCTATTCCAGACACACATGAAGAAACTTGTTCGGGTCCGCCCCTTCACTTCTGCCGCTATGTTCAGAGTTCGATCTCACATTCAGCCGATCGTAAATTAAGAGTATATTTTATAAGAAAGCAAGTACTCTATTTGTAGCAGCATTCTGGTACAGGGAGCAATTATTGGGATTGATTTGACATGCAATGCTTTGGGTTCGATTCGCTGGTTGTACATGGTTATGACGGATTCTTTAAAAATAATTCTCTTCACTGGAGACTTCGGAAGTTATTTCTTACTTCTAGGGGTACCATTTCTACTCGAAATGAGAAGCAGCCGACCAAAACAAGCGATCAATTGATGCAAGCACCACTAAATTGTCAAGACCTAACGGCAAAGTAAGTGTGTGTGTTCGGTGATGAATAACAGTTACTGGGGCGTTAACAGATTCTAAGACCATCACCAACAGGAGTTCTTTTCTCCTACCAGGGATACCTTCCCTAGACTAAACGTATTCGACCAAAGAAGCAACAAATTGCCAATTCCTGACTTGAAATTCCAGTTAATTTGTGTTCTATAATGTCTTAATGACTATACAAGCTACATGTATACAGTAGTAGGGGCTTTAAGCCCGAATATACCCAAGATCAATAATAGGAGTTAGTTTAACTTTAGCTGACATTAGGACCAAGAGTTCCTATACTATTAGTGATATCTTTCATGTCAAAAAAATGGGAAGCAATCCATGAACGCAAGCGATCAATTGTCAAAGCTTTGAGGCAAAAATGTCAGATAATTTGTGTGTTTTGTAATGACTAAAATTGTCGCTTTAACTTTAACTAACTTTAAGGGTACGGTCGACAGGATATTTTTCCTACTACTAGGTGTACCTTCCCTACGAGATGGGGAGCTAAATATAATTCAAACAAGCAATGAATTGTGAATGCCTTAGGAAAAATGCCAGTCAATTTGTGCATTTTGAGTTGCGTTAACTTTAACTGACTTTAAGACCAAGCCCGACAGCGTTCTTTCCCTACTACGAGGGATACCTTCACTACAAACTTGGAAGCTATAGATTAAACAAACCATAAAATGTCTATTCAATAGCAGAAATACCATTTAATTTGTGCATTCTGAGTAAACCTTAACTTTAACTGACTTTAGGACCAAGACCGATAGGATTCTTTCCCTACTACTAGGTGTACCTTCGCCACAAAATGGCAAGCTATAGTTCAAACTAGCCATGAATTGTTAATCATTATTGGAAATGCCAGTCAATTTGCGCAGTATTGCTTAACTTTAACTTTCACTGACTTTAAGGCGAAAGCAGATATGATTATTAATATACCTAATTTTAGGGGTACCTTCCCTACAAAATGGGAAGCTATGGATTAAACAAGCCACTCATCGTCAATGCCTTAATCAATTTGTGGATTTTCAGTTGTGTCAACTTTAACTGACTTGAGCGACTTTTGAATAGTTTGTGGACTGACGTTAACATGTGTCGAGGGAGTGTATAGGCGTGAGAGTGATTCAGAGGGAGCGAGGGTATGTCCATTCCGACCAATACACAAAATACAACACTGTCAACCACTCTAATCGGCGTGTCTTTTGACTTGGTCCAACTAAACTAACTAATCTCTGCAGAACAACTAAACACTCTATTATTCACTGACCTCACCTCGGTCAAAGGTCAATCAGCCAAATTTTACGTATTCACCCATCAATTATTTTCCAAGGAGAAATCAAAATCATAAACTAACATGTCATCGTCTTTCAAGGTAATCTTACACAACATGTATTCTATAATCTAATCGCTAACACCAAACCCGCCCAATTATATTTTGAATTCCAAAAAAAAAAGTTCATTCCGAAAATTTTAAAGGTATCGGGACAGTCAAATGTATTTTTGAAACATTTGTATGGAATTAGAGCCAATTAATCTCGTTTTATATGGATGTAAACACGAACTATAAAATTGAGGGGGCGGGTTTTTCTCCCGGCTGGCAATCAGAAAACTCTATGGATGAACCTTGAGATAGGTCACAGGTCATAGGCCATTATTTTGGCCAACTGTAACATACTATTTGTTGAATATGTCTTCAACGATTGGAGTGACCGGACTGTAAGCCAATCAATAACAACCATTTTGTATACAGCAAACTACATACAAACATTCGCAAGATGCGCTGTAATAAGATAAAATTAGAATCATACCACCTGAATCTGGCGGAAATCCCTATTTTCCGGTTACCGGAGGCAAAATATCGCGACAATGAATTTTTGACCGTTTTTCTAGAAAAAGTTATTAAATTCTCCAGCAGTCTGTTAGAATTACTGTTAAAAATTAGCGTGGCGAGCCTAATGATGATTGTTGCTTTGACGAAACGGCAGTGATCCGACTCCCGAGATTTGCGAAAAAGACATCGAGGGGGTCCGATAATTGATCGCGGATGGATTCGGACTGTGACCATTATTATGTTTCGGCACAAAATAACTGGTTCGGTTTTAACGAACAATTCAATAAACGCAAGCCTTTGCAGTCCGGATGGTGTAATTCGAAACGTATATCGTATCATGTGCGCTTTGGCTTAAAAGCCTATAGAGACAGACAGAGATACGCCTGTAATAGAGAATCCCCGGATGAAAATTTGATGCACAGTGGGAATTATGAGGTTTATTGATAGCGATAGACAAGAATGTCGAAAGAGACTCAAATAGGCTCGAAATAGATTTGCTACAATTGGGAAATCCGACGATGCCATATCATCTCGCACGGAAGCTTTTAAATTAGAGTTCGGGTGAAAGTTGACTTTCACCGGAAAATCCTTCCCAAGAAATTACGTAACATGTGGTGAAACATCAGCTTTCACAAAAGCGACGGAAACATAGAGTGACGCACAATTCATTACACCTTCACACCGTAGAATTTGCCAGTTTTTAATTATCGCATCATTGTTGTAATAGAATCTTACATTAATCCATAATATGCGTAATATTCTTTGAGTGCGTGTTAACGTCATTACGCATTATATTTTATTTATATTTCTATTTCTCCGCCTATTTTTGAAGTAAATAAAAATAGTGGTTCTTAAATCGTTTTTAGGAAAAGTAGTGCGCGGTTACTCGTTGATGACGAAAGTATGTGTCTGAAATTAGTATTGCATTGCACAATTGCACTCCTATACAAATTAGCACTTGAGATTAAAATGAGGATATTTGTATTTATATATCAGTCTTATCCCATTACATATATTCCCTCCAGACATTAATTTCGTCTCTTGAATGACTGGTGTTATTAAACTACCAACTGGTACTTAATAATAGCACTTCTCATAGTCATATTATAATTACACAGAGTCTACAAATCAGTCCAGTCGTTTGTAGCAATGGGTGTGACTGACTATTAATATTGTAGTGTTTGTTTAATTCTATTCAAAAATGTTTAATTTTATTTCTGCTCCTTTGGTTTTTTGAGATTTTAAATTATAAATAAAACAAATTAGAGTCGGAGATCGTGTTTCAATCCAGGAGGGAAAATGTTGGACACAGTTAAAGTTTGTATATTTATTTCCTTCCGTAGACATTTAAAATTTTCAGAAATACTCGCTCGCATTATTTGAATAGATTTAGCTTTCATTTTTCGGGCTATAGGAAGTAAAGGAAAAACTCCAGTGGAGAGTTAATTACAGATAGTAAAAATATATTATTAATTTTACATTGTTTTACAGCAACCCCCTGCTCCACTTGGTTCTCCAGCGGATGAGCAAGATAAACTTCTGGATGAGGCTCTGGGGGTTGTCAAAGTTCAAGCATTCCAAATGAAACGATGTTTAGACAAAGGTCGTCTTATGGATGGACTGAAACACGCATCCACGATGCTCGGGGAATTACGAACATCAATGTTATCTCCTAAAGGGTACTATGAATTATGTAAGGAAAATATCTGAATTGACTGACTTGTTCCAGTTCTTAAAACAACTTGTCGAAAAGGACTCATTCTTGTGCTGATTCCAGATATGGCAGTGACCGATGAACTCCGACATTTAGAAATTTATTTAGTAGATGAATTCCAAAAAGGAAGACAAGTATCTGACTTGTATGAATTAGTCCAGTATGCTGGAAATATAGTTCCAAGATTGTAAGTTTTTTTTTAACGTATTCGATATTTTAAAATGTGTTATTATTGGTTTTTTACGTCGGTTTATTTTCTCTATTCAGATATTTGTTAATCACTGTGGGCCTAGTTTATATTAAAACGAAGCCGGTGCTGTGCAGAGACGTTCTGAAGGACATGGTTGAAATGTGCCGAGGAGTTCAACATCCCTTGAGAGGGCTTTTCCTCAGAAATTACCTTTTACAATGCACGAGAAATGTACTGCCTGATATTGTAGATGTGGAAGTTGGGGCTGAAGCGGAAGATCCAAATTGTGGTGGAACTGTAAGATTAATTTTACTTTTGTATAATAAACAGTTCTCTGTATATCAACTATATCAACACCACCATGCCGATATATCGATCCAGTTTATAAAGTTTCTCCGAGTCCGATAAACAGAGAGTTCTACTGGATATTCTCATTTTAACATTCCAGGTCTAAATTCAGGTGTCATTATTATTCATATTGTTTCTCTGTCTCAGGTTCAAGACTCAATCGATTTCGTGTTGATGAATTTTGCTGAGATGAATAAATTATGGGTTAGAATGCAACACCAGGGGCACTCAAGGGACAAGGAAAGGAGGGAGAATGAACGTCAAGATCTGAGGATACTTGTAGGAACCAATCTTGTTCGACTCTCTCAACTAGAGTGTATTGACTTAGAAAAATATACCAAAGTAAGTTAAACAGAATTTTGATATCTTATAAACTATAAATATACTTTGTTAGAAACTGAACACACTGTCTCAAGAAAAACTTGTGCTTCGCTCTAAACCACTCGAACCTGTGTAGTTAAACAATTAAGGAAGTCCAAGTGATGAGTAATTAATTAATTAATTAATTTATGTTTGTGTAGACGGTGATGCCGAGCATACTGGAGCAAGTGGTTAGTTGTCGTGATGCAATTGCTCAGGAGTACCTCATGGAATGTATAATCCAAGTTTTCCCTGATGAATTTCATTTGACGACACTTCATTCATTCCTTCGAGCCTGTGCCGAACTCCAACCAGCTGTTAATGTTAAGAATATCATCATAGCTCTCATTGATCGCCTTGCTGTGTACACCCAAAGAACTAAGGATGAGGGAGGCACGATTCCATCTGACCTACAGCTCTTTGACATTTTCTCAGATCAAGTTGCCCAAATCATCATGGTCAGTTTTCTTTCTAATTACTTCAATACAAAATAAATAAGAGATGTCAACAAAAGGATCCCAGCTTCTGCAGCTTTTTCGAATTCTGCTTATCTGTATAATTTATCACGCCTTGAATTTGAAAAAGCAAGATCAATTTAATTATCAGAGCAGATATTCTGATAAATTGTTCATGCGATTTTGATAATGAACCAGATTCATCAGGCTATCGGAATTCCGAACCTGATTCAAATAAAAAAGATGAGACGTCGGAAATCCGAGCTAGTTTATCTGATATTTACCTTACTTGGTCGGAATTATTAAACTGTAGTCACTTAAGCTAACCTCTTGATTTTTTTTGTCATTGTACGATTATAGTCCAAGTCAGACATGCCATCTGAAGACATCGTGTCTCTTCAAGTGTCTCTGATAAATCTGGCGAATAAATGTTATCCTGACCGAGTGGACTATGTTGACAAAGTGCTAGGGAAAACAACTGAAATATTTAATAAATTCAATTATGAGAGGATTGGGCAACAAGCTCCGGTGGGGAAGGAATTAATGAAACTATTGAAAATCCCTGTTGACAATTACAATGACGTCGTGACTCTTTTAAAACTTGAAAACTATGGGAATCTTTTGGACTTTATGGACTTTGAGGGTAGAAAAGGAATTGCAATGTATCTGATCAACAATGCACTTGAGAATGAGACTTTGATTGGGACTCACGAACAGACTGACTTCATGCTTGGACTCCTTTCCGCCCTCATTCAAGATCAAGCAGACCAACCTTCAGAACAACCTGACCCGGAAGACTTCTCAGAGGAACAGAGTCTTCTTGGAAGGTATTAGAAAAAATCATCATATTGTCTAGTCACATTATATTCAAATTCTATTTTTATTCTATTTGAACAGATTTCTCCATCTCCTCATCGCCGAAGACGCGGATGAACAATACCTGATCCTGAACACCGCAAGAAAACATCTGGGGGCCGGCGGAAATAAAAGAATAAGTTTCACTCTTCCTCCAATTACCTTTGCTGCCTTTAAACTTGCGTTCAAGTTCTACGAGAGGAGAGAAGAGGTTAGGAATATTTAAATATATCGCCTCCCTGAAAACCTCATCTACTATCTACCTGATTACCTTCCGACTTACCTCACAAACCTCAACGAAAAACTGATTTCTTCATTGCTTTCTTTCCAATTTATTTGATATTCGACATTGACCTCTAATCTGATTTTAAATTCTTAGGATGACAAGTGGGAAAAGAAGTGCCAGAAGATTTTTCAATTTTGTCATGGGACGATTGTTGCTCTGACGAAAGCAGAATTCTCAGAGTTGTCCTTAAGACTTTTTCTTCAAGGGGCACTAACAATTAGTCAAATTCCTTTCGAGAACCAGGAGACCATCGCTTATGAGTTTATGTCTCAGGTGAGGAATCTTCGTCGCAGGCAACAGGTCAAATCAGGTTGACGTAAAACATCGAATTGAAACGTTCGACCTCGTCGTCCTATGTTGACCTCTGCTACATGATGATAGATAAATGTGTAATACAAATACTGACTTGATATTTGAAAATAATTGAAATTCTAAGTAACATTTTTGTCTACACAGGCTTTCTCACTGTACGAAGACGAGATTTCTGATAGTAAAGCACAGTTAGCTGCCATTACGCTCATCATAGGGACATTTGAGCAAATTAGTTGCTTTGGAGAAGAAAATCATGAACCTTTGAGGACGCAGTGTGCATTAGCAGCTTCAAAACTTCTCAAAAAACCGGATCAATGCCGGGCAGTGGGGACTTGTGCTCATCTTTTTTGGTCCGGAAAATCTGTTGCTTCGGAGGGCAAGCCGGTTAGTTCATTTGATAATAACTAAATCAATTGTTACATAGGAAGGACCTGGGTACATAGTATAGGATTTTCAGAATCAGGCCAGATTTGATGAAACGCTGATCACTTTCGGTTTTTAAGAATTTCTCATAGTACTTTTTAAATATGTATATCATTTAGATCAATTCCGGTACATTAACAGCAATGTCTGATTGTAATATTTTGGTTCTGCATTCTAAGCTGCTTCCATATTGGAGTTTTTGGAAACATTTACCATTTTTTAATTGAGAAAGTAGTGGCATCCGATTATAATTAAAACTTTTCGTTATTTTAAATTTCATTTTGTAGTCTGATAATTGTAGTATCGAAGTTCACCTTCTTCTCAAACTTTCATAGCAGACAAATGGATTCTGGACCTGAGTCTAATGGAATGTAAATTGAAATATAGTAGAATGATTGAACTGTGTTAATATTTTTAGGTGAAGGACGGAAAACGTGTGCTGGAGTGCTTAAAAAAGGGGGTTCGAATCGGAAGTCAATGTATGGATTCCATGGTGCAAGTACAATTGTTCATTGAGCTCCTCAACTCTTACCTGTTTTTCTTGGAGAAAGGGAATGAGGAAGTGTCTGTGGGTCTGGTGAATCAACTCTTAGAGAAAGTAAGAGAAGAATTACAAAACCTGGAGAAGAATGATGAGAGTCAACAAATTAGCAAACATTTCCTCAACACAATCGAGCACATTAAGACCAAATTAGCCTCGTCACCCGATCTGTACAAAGGGATTGAATTGGACAAGAAAGAATGACATACGGAGAAGGAGAAATCCTCCAAACCGTCAACAAAAACTCAACAATCACCTAAAGTGAAAGTGGCTCTGTAAATGTACATGCATCCCTTCATCACATTAAAATATATCCGTTTGAACTCTGAACAAGCGGACTTTAAAAATATTTGATTGTCAAATAGATAATCAATAGACAATAGCTGATAAAACTATGTAATCATGTTATTTAAATTTTGTCAGAATAAACTGTATAATGTATCCAGAAATTCCAAGTTTGTAAATGTGATTATTCATTTCCGGTTTATAAGAAATCAGGCTGGTTAAAATTTTTCCGTTGTTTTCTCTACTATCCAGGTAGACCAACGCCGTAAATACACAGGTACAATGGTTTTTAATATACGCAAGTTGAATGATATTCATATATTCCACTTTAAATTTGTACAAACACATCCTGGAATGACTTTCCCCACTAGTTTTTAAGACATTCCACTTTTCAGAATGTTATAACTCTTTCTACTTTCACAATTTTCTGGGATAATTGAATTCCAAGACATTATTCGGAAGCCTAACTCGTAGAGAAAAAGAGAACCTGTATTATTTCATAGCCGGATGGAACGACGCCCTAATGTGGAATAATAATAATTAGAAGCCGAAGATGCTCTCATCATAGTTTGTTACAGGAAGACACAATTTACTTAAATATTTCATTCGACATACATTTCACATGTGAAAAGAATTCGTTGGGAATTTACATTCTGCATCTTGGAATTCCGTACAAAAATAATCTTGCGGATATTGGTATGAAAGTATAGTGTAAAGTAAATCAAAGGAGTCTCAAGTTGAATCATTCGCCATGCGTTTATTCAATTAAATTCCAACATACATGTCATCAATTGAAACTTGCAAAACTAACGTACTGTTCCAAGTTCCAGTAAAGAAAAGTACAAAATTACATTAATTTTTCTTAAGCCTTAAAGTTAAGATTTCTAAATCGTTCGTTTGAAATCCTCCATTGAAAAATCATCAACTTTTCATTCGTTTCATAATTATTCAAAAACCTAATTAATACTCACGTTTCCTAGGATTTATAATACTGAATAGAATTGTAAAATCTCATGTAGTAGCAGAGCAGTACAATTTCAAATTTACTTAATCATTCAACATCATTCGTCATCATCAAGAATGATGACGCTATCGTCATTTTCATTATTTGACATGGCTTGCTTGCCGTACTCTTCAAACAGACGATAGTCTTCCCATTCAGAATCATCGGGATTTGACCCAACTGCCCCACCTGAGGCGGAACTATTTGATGTGAATGGACTGTCACGAAAGTAGGAAGAAGAATCAGTGGATGGAGGCGAATGGACATCATGAAGACCAAATAATTTAGCCATGCCTCCCGACGCTGAAACTAAATAAAAAAAATTTGCACGTTCAGAATTGACAGGTTATACGCCCATTAATTTTAATTGTATTCGCAATTCGCCGGTATGGTTAAAAATTCTTTTAGTAAACAGTTGGTCTAGGCCTAGGCTCTAGGAATGATGAACGCGCGCACAAAAAATCCAGAGTGGGAATATGTTGCCGCACTAGGTCTGTACTAGATCCAAGGATTCGAACACTTACCATACCGAAGTGTCAAGGGAATATCACTGTCTTAGGTTGAATTATTTAAAAGAGTGTTAATTCAATTCTTCTTACCACCATGATTAGATTTTGCAGGTACAATCGAACGTTTCCCCATGGGTCCCGGCTTGGGTTTTGGTTTCAGCGCTGGCTCCGGTTTCGGCGCCGGTTCACGGATTTTAACGTAGACTCCACCGCATGCACTTTGATGGTCTTTCCACCAACGATCGTAGGGACCTGGTGCACGATTCATGCTTCTTTTAACAAAACCGAAGTACGGTTGTCTATCTTTGCAGGGCCCCTGGCAGCGCCACCAGTGGGTCTGAAAGTGTGCAACTTCGTTGTGGAATGAATGATACACCTAGAAAAAGAATAAAGATTCAAATATTGAAATCGTACATTTAATTATCTGAGTAAGCAATTCACTTATATCAATGGTCTCAAATTCTGGATATTTATAGTTTAACTTTTTTAATTTTGTGTAATGCAGTGGTTTAAATTTAAACAAAACTAAGAAATAAGAATATAAACCAGTTCTCAAGATCTTTCTTACCACTGAATATTGATTATTATGCAAATTAAAATTAATTTTCCGCAGGAAAGTACTTTCCTTCACTTGCATCTTAAATATAAAATAAAAAACTTACAGAAATATTAGCACCCGTTAATTTATTGATGCGACGCATATTCTCTAAGAACAACGGACCGTGAGCCTCTCTGTCTTGTGATCCATTGTATAGAAACAAGTAGCCATGGATCATTTCATGCTGAAATTAGATACGAAAACACACAAGTCAGTTTACCCGGACAGAAATAAAATATTTGGATTCTCTATAAAATGAACTCGCTAGAAAACTGTTCCACCGAAAAGTTACACTGTTCGATCTGATTTAAAGCAAATGGAACTGTAAATTACATTTTGTTCGATTTATACCACTGTAATATGAAATGCCTTTTACCAGTAAGGTCTCCACCAAATCCTTCCGTGGGCGTAGCTTGAGTAAAGGTTCAGACAAGGTAATAACACATGATCCACCTCTGGGACTAAAACTGCACGTCCCAGCGCAACTAGTCATTCTCTTACTCCATTTAACTTCGGCTGCACCAAGACACGAAAAGAAGAAATCTCGATTAAAAGCCACAAATAGAGCATGGATGTCCGGATTCGGATCGGTCAGCTCCCAAGACTCATCCACAACAGAGAATTCCGGTGATGTAGGCTGGACTTCGTTGCCTGTCTTCATGCGCTTAGTCTCACGAGAATCTGAAGACCCGTTCATATCATTCCAATAATGCTTTTGTGAACCGGATGGACTAGATTCCGAAGATGTAGGATTGGCATTCAACAGAGGTTGTGAAAAGAGAGATCCGTTCATTTTACTCGTACTCCGCAAGGACCCTTGCGAGCTGGATGGCGGCCAAGATATTGAAGATGAAGATACACGATTTTGAGAAGGCAAGTGAGAGAAGTTCGGTTTTGGGATAAAATCGGATGGAGGTTTAGGAGGAATAATGACGTTTAGCGCCCTGGCTAACGCTGCTTCTCTCGCCGCTTCAGCAGCTCCTTTCTTCACCTGAGTTCCCGACAAAAGTGGCATCTTTTGTTTCCTGGTTCAAAATTGAAATACCAGCTCTGTGTTTCTCCTTCTGTAAAGTTACAATTAAAATTCCCCTTTAAGACCCATTAGTTGGGTTTCGCCGTATGTTCAAACATCGCCTTGTATTTTTCCCACCGACAAATATTGTTTTGCTTTGCTTTCCATTTGGCCTGGGTGAGGAATGTACCCCGACCTTAGCAGTAGGGAAAAACCCCAGCGGCGAAAAATACCTTTAAAGTGGAAATGTAGCGAAATAATACGATACGGGGCTACCAAGTAATTCTATTTAACAAAAATTCCTTCACTCTCTTCTCTCACTTTCGTTGACGTGACTGTATCGCAAATTGTTAAAAGAATCTGTTGAGTTGACTGCGGACTGTGCGGACTTTAGAAAATATGAATTTCTATTCAATCAAAGCCAAAAGCCGACAACAGAAACTACAACAGAAGCATATGCCATTTTTCACTACAAATCTTGAATAAATATTACCATTCTGTCAAAATTCTCAATTCAGGGTGTTAAAAATTGACACCCGTACAAATCTCCGTAAATCCTAAATCCGTATGGGTTTTTACATTAGAAAAGACAAAGCTACAGTCAAATGGTCGACGGATAAAAGTTTTCCTCAAAAACTGGACACCGCAATTCCGACTTAATTAACAATTAATAATGAAGTACAAATGAAAACCCTTTTAATTAAAATACTAACGTGGTTTAAATGACATTCTCGTCATCCCATTGGATTTTCAAACCATCAGGAAACACATCATATCCGTATGGATTAATTAATCGTGGACAAATTAACAAAATGACTGATTATATTTGGATTACCTGTCATAAAACAATCGGACAATCCAGTCCACAGATAACTTGGTCGTTACTAATCCAAAGTATAGATGAAGATGACTATAATAAAACACGTATCCACAATGTTTTCAGTTGGGTGTAGAAGAAGGTAATTGATGACCAAGAGGACTTGAGGTCACGTAAAAGAAATGTCAACTGAAGTTTCAGTTAAAAATAATAGTCAAGTAGTAATTAAATATTAAAATAATTCATGCCTCACTTCTCGGCATCTCGGCGTTTTCAGACTTGCACAACTGACAACAAATTGAAACCGCCAAACACATGAAACTTGAAACCAAAAGGTACACTCTACAGGGTGACCCATAATTACGTAGATAACCCTCCTGAAAGTTGTACTTTAATATATTAATGTTCATGCTCTTCAGTATAATGCATATTCCTTCATATTTAGTAGAAATGTACCGAATAGTGATATTGATGGCCGAATACCGAATAGTGATATACGGGTAATCGCCGAATACCGAATAGTGATATACGGCTAATGGCCGAATAGTGAATACGGCCAATGGCCGAATACCGAATAGCGATATACGGCCAATGACCGAATACCAAATAGTGATATACGGCTAATGGCCGGATACCGAATAGCGATATACAGACAATGGTCGAATATCACTCCCTTTCAATAGACACCCCACTGCACTCGACACAGTTTTTACTATTCAGCAGAATATTTTGCGCCACGAAACCAAATACCGAATATTAGGTTTGGCCGAA